>CM045883.1:50615311-50630311 GCA_025169545.1 Anguilla japonica
TCGCCGGTTGATGAAGTCGCGCCCCGGCTGGCCGCTTGCTGGGCGTGGGGGGGCCCTGGTACGCGGAACACACGGCCCTGGTGGACAGGGCAGTAACAGGATCGATTCTGCTGCGGGGGGGGGGGGGGGGGGGGTCTCTTTTGGGCCTGAACGCTCTGATTTGGGGGGTGTGTCTTTTGCCCACCGCTGCACCGTTATTGACAGTGTTGCATATGTGCGATGTTCACGCATCCAGGGTTTGGCCTCTGATGGTGACTCTGTTGCCAAAATATTGGGTTGGTTTTCATTCAGTTCATTTAGGGGTGTTGTTATTGGCCGTAGAGCACGGAGGCAGACCTGCTTTGCGTAAAATGGACAAACTGGACTCATTTTGACTTCAGTAAGGACACCGTGCTGACACACATACCTAATTATGTCATTTGTGAGGGAAAAATGTACAATGGAAAACTTGTCATTTTATTAATTTTGTCCAAGTTAGCCTTTGGCAAAAGGCTCTTAAAAGTCCTCTTTTTTTTATCCAAAGGTAGTCCCTACATAAGTGAGAAAACAATATGGCGCAAAAAGTAAAACCCATCAATGTTTAGTAAGGTGTAGGCTCAGAAAAAAGCATTACTTTTGACGCTTTATTTGACAATGAAAGCATATTGAATGTGACACTCTGCCGCTGCCCTCGGGCTCTGTTTGAAACTTGATATCGGAGCCGGTGGTGGTGGTGGTGGTGGACTCACAGGCTCTCTACTCCAGTTTAAACTGGAACGCTTGGTGCTCGCTGGAGCTGCGGGGTGAACTGGGCCACGGTCTCACGCAGCGCTGTGTCTGTGTTCTCTGCAGCCATGAGGAAGTTTGCCTACTGCAAGGTGGTGCTGGCCACGTCTCTGGTCTGGGTGATGCTGGACATGTTCATCCTGCTCTACTTCAGCGAGTGCAATAAGTGCGACAACAAGAAGGAGAGAGGACTGCCGGGGAGAGACGGTGAGTGCAGACCTGACGCGCGCACGCATACATACACACACACACACACACGCGCGCACACACACGCATACACGCGCACACACACACACACAAACACATGCACGCACTCACACATACACGCACACACACACACACACATGCGCGCGCGCACACGCACACACACACATGCACACACCCACACATGCAAGCATACACACATACACACGCATACACACACACACACACACACATACACACACACACACACACAAACACATGCACGCACACACATCACACACACAAACACATGCATGCGCACACACACACACGTGTACATACACACACACAAATGCTGACGCACACACCTACGCACGCGTGCGTCGACACCTGCGAGCACAGTACGCAGGTGTGCAATGAGACGCACTGAAAAGACGCTGAGTACACACACCGCGTGTGTGTGTGTGGTCTGTGACTTAACACAGACTGCTGCCTGCTCTTCCAGCAGGATTAGTGAGCGAGCGCCGCTGGTCATTCGCTGCGGCCCCTCGCTCTCGGCTGCTGTTTACACAGACACGGCGCGAGGCCTAAACATAGGACCGGGGAACGGAGGGATCTGACACAGGCCCTGAGGAAGGTCTGAAAGATGGAGGGAGAGGTGACAGATAAAAGCGTCGCCTTTGAGCAAGAAACAAGGGAGAGGAAAAAAACACCAAAAAGGCGACACGCAGCCGACCCCCGCGGCCCCACGGCCCCTCGGCCTTTAGAATGATAACATCGTGATTCGCATGCAGCCGCCTCGATTCTTCACACCGCAGATTACAGCGTGACATTAAACAGCACGCTCGTCCTGCGGCAGAGGAGCTGCCGTGGTAACGGGCTCGACCCGGGGGGGGAAGGGGGGGAGGAGGAGGGGGGGGCCGTGGGGTAGACCACAAATCACTATCGGCTGCTGAGGAAAAGGTTCGCAGGCCTTGTTTGAATAGGAAAACGCCATCTGCGGTGGACTCCTCATATGTTGAAAGCACAGTTTTCCATTTTCTCCTCCTGCCCATGTTAACCACATTTTATGATGTGTGTAAAATGCATTTTAATACTGGTTGCATGTAGAAAATGGAGAGGAAAATCATGAGCGTTTACATTTAATGTGGAAGAGTCATTTACATTACCTTTTATTTCTTATCTATTTTAACTGCCACCACTCCACCACCCTCCATTGGCACTGTTATACAGAAATGACCATGAATACATGTGACAGTGGCACTTATACTGTAGTGCAGGGATTCAGCGCTCCACCCACCCAACTCAATATCCTCAATATGCACTCAGTCAATACAAAACGTGTTCCTGTCATCATATCGTGCTGAGGCGGCCATTTTAGTTTTGTTGCCTATATTAAAGGGGGAGGGGGACATTTTAGATGCGGCCAGTTGGTGAGCCAAGATGGGTGGCGTGACTTCTGCGGGCGTTCCTTCGCTGGAACGGAGGACCCATGTTTCCTTTCAGGCCAGCAATACAGAACTGTCTGTACCTGAACTTGTAAAAACAAAAAAACAAAAAACAAAAAGAGCCTGTGATCCCAGGTGACACAGTGGCGTCGTCAGCCTCTGGTGTGGTAGAGTGTCACCAAGGTGAGATGCAGGTGAGAAAATCTCTCTGTCTCTCCGCCCCCGCCATCCTCACCGCCGCGGTCGCCCTGAGGCCGATATGAAAATGTGCGGTTTGCTGCACCGTGAAGGCCCCCCTTTGCGTTGGGCAGTTTGAGAGCCGGCCACAGATCAGCCTGCGTACACACAGGGTCCATTACGGCTCAGCTGGGCTGTGAGGCGATCGACCTGTCTCTGGCAGGGCTGTTTCTGCTTTGTTTATGCATTTCTGCTTTTCTGGCTGGACCGCAACAGCGGGGCCAGCCCTTCAAACGCAAATGTCTGTGACTGACTGAGTGACTGAGTGAGCGATGACGGTACGCCATTGGTTGGCCGAGTTATGAGGTCACACCATTGGTCGGCCGGTCCAGCCGTATACTAGGTTTTGACCCGGTCTTGTTTTTCTTTCTCGCTGAAGGTTGGCTCTTCCAGCCGGGCCCCAGACCGTGCCGATCTGGGGTGCTGCCTCATCTGTTGCTTCATCTCACTGTGGGGCCTGGGGTGAGGGTTCGCTGGCTCCACAGAGGGAGTTAGGGAGGGGCAGAGTATGTTGTGAGATATGACATTCACACCTGTCTGTGACCATATTCTCACTTGGATTATTTATTTTTGTAGCAGAAACCACTTTGTGGCTGCTTTACGCGCAGTAGCTTAGAGGCTGGTTTTACCATCTGCGCAGCTGTTTTGGTGAATGAGCATAGAATAAGGACTTCGCCCAAGTGTGCGGTCGTGAGCCCAGGTCTCCCCCGGGCCGAATCCAAACTGCAGAGAACCGCTCTGCTCTGCCGCGGCCCCGGTTTCCCAGCATGCCTCAGGGCCTGACATCAGGGACAGAGCGGGACAAGCTGGATCAGGAGCGGCCCCACCTGCGACTCGCGTCCCTTTCGCCTCAGTTTTCAGCACCGGGGACGGGGTGGGGGGCTGAAATGGAAAGGGCGAGGCGTTTTGCCGAATCGCAGTCAAACTCCCCTGACGTACGGGATAACGGATTAGCCCCCGGATCGTTATTTCTGCCATTACGATCAGAACGGCCGTCATCACGCGCGGCGCCGCGGGAGCGACGGTAATCGCCGCGGCGGCCCGGTCTGAGCGCGTCGGCGATAAGCTGCGACGTTGCCTGCTTGGCCGGGGAGCCGGGCGCCGATTACACGCCCCCTTTTACCGTGAACCTTCCCTCTGTCTCCAGAAGGGGCCGTGAGACCTCGGCGGGCCGAAACGAGGAGGGGGGGGGGGGAAAGCGTGACATCTTTCTTCATGCGACACAGCGAGCTCGCCGGGGAGCGAGAGCCAGGCAGATTTAATCTTCTTTTCCAGTCGCAAAAGCCGGCTGTAATCTTCTCCAAGCAGTCCGCTTTCATCTTATTAAGATTTAAATAGTTGCTTTGAAAAATACTCGTTTCTTGTATTTTTTTTTTAATTTTTATCCCTGGCATGTAGAAAACATCAAAAGGCAAAGTGACGGTTTTTAATAAGCCACTCAAACAGGGTCTGCCGTTGTTTATGTGGATGCGAGGATTTAAAGCAAACTTACCGATTTGCGCATTCTTTAGCGAATAATGTTTCTATAATGAATATTAAGGCATAACCTGGATTAGCGGGGGGATTTGGAAAGCATTTGCAAAACCCCGGGCTCTATAAAAGGATGAATCTTAAAACGCTCTTATAAATGTCACTGTACGGTGGCTGATGCACACATTTACATGACAAACAAAATTAGCACGTGTAGCGTCTGGCTGTGCCGCTGCGGCTCGAATCCACTTCCTGCGCTCCTGAGCGGCTCCACAGAGGATGAATAATTCACATGCCTCTCGCTCCGGCACTGCTGCTGTGAGACCAGGAGAGTTATTGAGACGTGTGTGTGTGTGTGTGTGTGTGTGTGTGTGTGTGTAACTGTGTATGTTTCTTTGGTAAGGTATTCGGTGTGTATGTCTGTTGAGGCAACTCATTGCTCTGAGGCAGTGTGAGTTTTTCAGTTTTTTGAAGCGGGTCTCCACTGGGCTGCCTGGCTTACCCGGCCTCTCGCTCTCCCTCCCTCTGGTGATCAGCAGCGTCGGCCCTCGGCGTGTCTGACCCGGTAATCGAAGCCGCTCTTCAGACATCTCACCTGTTCCCGCCCCCGCCGGTGACCTTCAGCGCCAGAGCTCCCATTGGCCGAGGCCAGGACCCGTTCTGCGGCAGGAGAGCGGCACCTCTCCAAAAACCTGGCCGGGTGCGGCCGCGCCCCCCTCCCCGGCCCCGTTGGCGTCAGCGTTAATTCCCCGTCTGCAGTTTGATTGGCCTGACCGGAGTGACGCTGCGTCTTTCGGCCGCAGCCGCCCGCCCTTCCCGGCGCTGAGATGGACGCTTCGTCGCCCCGCTCGGCCGGTTAATTGGTCTGCGTCTGGCGGGTAGCCGCGCCTCTGCCGGCCGCTCCGGCGGGACTGAGGCGTTCGGGTAGAGCGGGGGGGTTTGGGGGCGGGGGGGGGGGGGGGGGGGCGGGGGGATGGGGTAAAGGAGAGAAAGATAGCGTGCGCTCTTTATCCGAGTCCTCCTTCCTTCCTGTTCTGCGATGGTTCCGTCAGGCTGGAGGACTTGACGACTCTTTCTGAAGCTGGTGTTTTTCTGCTTTTTGTCTTCTTTTTTAAGCGAAATGTTATTTCTGTCGACGGGGTTAGGGGTGAAGTGAACCTTCAGCCCGCCACGCAGGGCTGCAGTGTGTCTCTCATCCCACGCCAGCCTCTTCCACAGTAATATTGTCAAACGGCGCACTGAAAACACCAGCAGGAGATCGCAGTTCCCAGTCATTTTGCATCAGAGCACACTCCGCTGCACACAAACACGCTCTCTAATCAGATCAACACTGCCATGGACCCCCCTCCCCCCCGAAAACCCATCATCGACGGGAATATAGATTTGTTCACACACACACACACACACACACACACACACACGTCACACACCCACACACACACACACATGAACATGTCATGCACCCTCACACACGCACGCACACACAATCACACGCACACACACACATGCGCACGCACACACACACACACACACACACACACACAAACATGCACAGACAGACGCGTAAGTGATCTGATGATCTGCAGAGATGAATGGGAACCCCTCCCCCCCCGCCATAGTCCGCAGAGACGCGCTTCATTCAGAGATCAGTCGGCCGTGTCCCCTCAGCCTTAAGCGAGTGATCAGCGAGAGGGGAAGCCATTTTAATCCTGCGCGCCGGCCCCTCCGCTCTCTCCCTGGGCTCCTGCACGTTTCATTAGCCCCCGACAGCCAGCCCGCAGCCGCTCGCCACGCCGGCGTGCCAACCCCGCATTTACTCATCTCATTCACCTCAACGCGTTTATCTCTCGCTGTGTGCAGAACGGAGCTGAGCGTTTGGTAGGCGAGGCGAGAAAAGAGGGATACACGTGTGAGGGAGGGGAATAAGCAGCCCCCCGTTGGGAGTGAGCAACGTGTCACTCCGTATGAGCCTCTCCAGTCGAGGAAGCTGAATAATGACACCTTCCCACTGTTGGCTGTTCTTTAACTTCATCAGAGATTTTTGTTTTTAATCACCATATTCACTTCTGCTGTGTTGGTTTTGAGGTCTGTTTCCCTTGTCACATGGTCACCAGCCTTTCTCCTGTGTGTGTCCTGTGTGTTGTGACCCCCCGCAGAGGTGGTCCAGAGGCCCCACGACGGTCCGGGCGAGATGGGCAAGCCGGTGGTCATCCCCAAGGAGAACCAGGAGAAGATGAAGGAGATGTTCAAGATCAATCAGTTCAACCTCATGGCCAGCGATATGATCGCCCTCAACAGAACCTTGCCTGACGTGCGTCTGGAAGGGTGAGTGGTGCCCGGGGGGGGGGGGCAGATCACTGTCGGTATCCCAGCATTCCTAGCCGGGGTGGGCATGGGGTGCAAATCTTCAAGGCCCCGCCCTTGTCGCTGGGTCTAACATCACACCAAAATTTTGAATATCTGGTTGATATTCAAATGTTGGTAGAAGACATTTGTATTATCTGTTAGTTTTCACTGTTAGCCGCCTTGTACCAACAGTTGCTATCAGATGCTACCGGTTCAGTATGTGATAACATTCCAGAAATACCTGTTTTGCTGAAGTGCGTCACTCAGCAGTGGTACTGGATACGTGGTCAACAGTAACTGGATTATGGAGGCTGTAGACAAGTATACAGCAGATTTAGCATTTTAGTGGAATGTTGGATTAACGATAATGGCCAGGTGTTCAATGTGATGGAAGGAGGAATTTTTACCCCGGTGGCTGACTGCTGGAGCACACATCTGGGGAGGGGGGGGGGGAGTCACGGTGATGCGCCTACAGACATGTTGGTGGGGGTGGGGGGGGCATCAGATGCGCCGCGCTCCCCGCTATCAATCTCGCCATTTGCATTAAACACCGACAGACAAAGTTTTAGCGGCAAACGCATTAGCGAGTCACTAGAAGGGAGGAGGGTGTGGATCGCCCGTGCCCTCGAGCGGGGGAAGAGAGAGAAAGATACCTGTGCGGATGCCTGACAGCGAGGACCTGTAAGCGTTGTGTGTCACGCGCCCTGACTTCCCCTCTCCCCTGTTAACCCTTTAGCGTCCTTTTTTTCACACGCTGCTCTCTGAAGCGCACGCTCGGAGCTCCCGCCTCCCGCGGCCGGCGGGGCGGCTCTCTGTCGGCGGTGACGCGCGTGCGGGAGGAGCCCGCGGCCGCTTGCTCTGTTGTCCGCGGCGGGCGCGGCGCTGGCCTCGCGACGCCGCTCCCCTCCTTCTGTTTGGAAAGCGGGAGGCTAGCGCTGTCCCCCTCTCCCGACCTTCCCTGTCCAAACAGAACACCCACGCCCGTCGGTGCGGAGCGCCCGCCGCAGAGCTAGATTAAAACAGGAGAATAGAAAGAAAACCGTTTCCGCCTCCCGCCCGAGCAGCGGCGTCCTCTGTTCCCCACGTCTGCTCTCCCCTCCCTGAGAACGGTGCGTCACATGACCGCGGCGCCGGAGGGCCCCTCAAAGCCTCGCCGCCTGTTCCCCGGGAAGCCTAGCGCACCTCCGCTGGTCTCCCGTTAACACTAGCGAGGCGCGTGTGATCAGACCAGAGCCGAGCAAACAAACAACGGTGAGCCTCATCTCCTCAGGTAGGCTTGCCTTCCAGAGTCTGCGCTTTGTCATTGCTCATAAGGAACGGGCCTCGCTCCCCCCCCCCTCCCCGTGCGTGACTGCGCCTGAAAGCGCGGGCGGAATCCATCACCGAGCCGCCGCCGATGTGGCGCTAGCTCTGGAAGGGAAGCTCCTGAGGTTTTGCGCCTGAGCGTCAAACCCTTTCATTTCTCGGCGGGCACGGTGTTGGGGAGCGCTGTGCTATGACGACGGCCGTCGCCCGGCCGACGGCGGCGGCGTTGTCGGGCCGGGGCCGAGGGAGCGCGTGCAAACAAGGCGGCCGCGGCCCGCCGTCGAAGGACTGGCGCGCTCGTCTGTGACAACACAAACCTGTGCGCGTGCCAGCCAGCGAAGATCCCTGTGACACACTTGTTTGTTTCATGGACTTAATGCCTCACAGTTCCTGAGTCACAGAGCATGTTCCTCCTTATTTATGTAATGCCTCTCTGTGGGGAAGGGGATATCCAGTGAAGAGCATTTGAACCTTAAATGAAAAAATAAAGCGTTTCTGGCTCTGTGGTCTCTTTTAAGCATTATTCAAGACAGCCAGCCGCCAACCAAGTGTCACAGTGCCTTTGATTTTTTCTGGAGCCCGTCCTCATTCACCTCTAAATGTGCCGTTCGTACCTCGAGAGAATCCGTGACAGGAAATAAGGAGTCCCTTTGGGATGGAGCTCGCTAGTCTCCGACTGGCTCTCAGGCCTCAGCTTTGGGTGTTCTCCTCCGGGATGCAAAAGCCCCCCACACCCCCCCCGTCTCGTTAGGGGGAGGGCCCAAAGTCACGGCGAGTGCAGGCTCACTGTTTACACTGAAGCAGGCTGGGGGGGGGGGGGGGGGGGTTTGTGTAGGAGGTTTAAACTGGGGCAGAAACCCCAGCTGGGTCGTGTCGGGGGACACAAGGCTTTTTTAAACACTGTGCACAGGAAACCTGAGCGAGTGTTTACGAGACCCATTCCGTTCCTTTCTCAGGGTCCCTGTGCTCTTCATATCAGCTCCTTTCATCCGGAGAAAATGTGGACCCAGAGCCGGCGCAGTAAAACCGTTAAATAAAAAATACAGCGGAACCTTAAAAGGGGCGCGTTTCGCATTCGACGGCGGGCGACGGCCTTGTAGGAGCCGATACCTCGTCTCGTAAAAGAGTAATAAACGCTCAGAAACGTCAAGCAGCCCAGTGTCCGCCGGCGCTATGACAGACCTGCTCCTGACGGGCGTGGGGAGGGGGCTGCCGGGCGGCTGAGCTGGGAGCGGAGCCTGCTCGCAGGGGGGGGTCCGCACACCCGTGGGCAGTCCGTCTGTTAACCCCCCCCCCTCCCCGAGGGAAGACTTCGGTTTGCCCTCCAGGCTGCGGAGCTGGGAGCGCTCAGACCTTCCCGCCTTCCCTCCCCGTTTCCAGGGAGACGCAGTAAATGGGATTAGACATCTTGCTGCCCCTTTTGATAATCACCGCTTTAAACCTGGAACTGGCCAATAAAATCTGAGTTCTTAATTTATTTTTTAAGCACCCAGACCCCATCAGCCAGACTGCTGTTGGATTCGTTGCCTTTTTCCTTTTTATTGTAATTTGTTTTTTTTTGCGCGTGCTTATTTTCGTCTCTCTTTCCCTTCACCGCCCGGAGTCTGGAGTAGTAAACGGGCTTGATTGTCCACCTCTGTGCAGAGAGGATTCTGGGACTGACGCTGGCGTCAGCCGTGGTGACGCAGTCTGCCCGTTGGAGTTTGGGCGGGGGTGAATCGCGGGTGCTCTCGGGTCCTGGTCCTGAAGGGCGGTCAGGCCGCGATGTCTGTAGGTTTTTATAGCGGTTCGGCTGTAACGTTATCGCTGGTCGCCTTGAAGGTAACTATTCATCTGTTCCTCTCAGGAGCTGGGCAGCAGCTTTCCATGCCTGGGTGTTGGGCAGCGTTTGACAGGGACAGGAAGCCATTGTAGATAACGGTTCTGGTGCTCTAGGTTCTGATACTCGTTACTCAATTAAATGGATCGTTGAGTACTTATGGCTTAACTGAAAAAAGATGCAGCTGAAGCTGCAGCAGCAGGCCTCAGGGGGGTGCTGGTCTGGCAGGCCCCTTCCTGCCTCCCTGCTGCAGGAGGACACGCCGAGGAGCCTCTGCTGCGACATCCTTCCAGCGAATCACGCGAGCGGCCTCTCCCTGCGACCGCGAGCCAGCGAGCTCACTTCCTCTCCCTCCGACCGTGGCCAGCAAGCTCACTTCCTGTCCCTCCAGAGAGCCGGCTGGCTTCGACCGCCCGCGTTTAGCTTGCTCCGCGCCGGTCCCGCGTGATGTTTCGGCTCCGCCTCCCCTAGCCCAGCTGCGCGGGACGGACTCTGCCGCGGCGGGGAAGCCCCATCGCATCAGAAGGCTCGTCACCGGCTCCCCGGCTCTCCGGCTCCCTGGCCACGCCTCCGGGCTGAGGCAGAAACACAGAGACCCGCCTCGTCCGTCCTCCCTCTGCCCAAGACCCATTTTCTCCACTACGGAAGAAAAAAAAGCAAAGAAATGTCTGCAGCGCTTCATTCCTCTTCCTCCCACCTGCAGGAGAGCGCTCGGGCCCAGGAGCCTTGTCATACCGTCCAAACGCTGCGACTGCATCCAGTTATCTCACCCCCCCCCCGTTCCCTCTCTCCCAGCTCACCTCTACTGCACCCCCCCCCCTCCTGTACTGTCCCCCTCCTCACTGTGCACCCCCTGCCTCCACTGTGCCCCACCCCCCCACCCCCCTCCTGTACTGTTCCCCCCTCCTCCACTGTGCCTCACCCCCCCACCCCCTCCTGTACTGTCCACCTCCTCACTGTGCCCCCCCCCCCCCCTCTGGTCCAGGTGAATCTGTAGCAGTGGAGCTCATCCATAGCTGGCGGTATGCAGCGAGGCATGATCCGCTCGCCGGCGAACCTCTTCTCCACAAGCGTTTCGGCTTTTTAATTGGCCTCGCTCTCGTCGGCCCTCGCGCTTCGCCCGATCCTCTTCAGCTCAGGGCCAGAGCGTCCTCCCCCCTGTGAGGGAGGGGGTGGGGTAGGGGGCGGGAGGGAGGGGCGGGGGGTGTGGGGTAGGGGGCGGGAGGGAGGGGCGGGGTACCGCTGGGCTGGACCGGGCCGGGCTGCATGACTCAGCCGGTGGCCTCTCTCCCCACCCTTGGCAGCGCTGAGCCGTCGCTCCCGCCGGAAAAGACCAGGCTCTCACGCTTACGGCACGTCTGGCCTGCTCGCTCCGGGGCGGCCCGCCGCGGGTTTGGGGTCTGGCTGCGAGGGCGTCGCTCGCTCCTCTGCGTCAGACGGGACGGTCGCCGGCTGGGGCTGCGAGGGGGAAAAAAGGCCCTTTGTCCTCCAAGGACTGACCTCACTGGACTTATGTGAGAGAGAGAGAGAGAGAGAGCGAGAGACAGACAGACAGACAGACGGGGGGGGGGGGGGGGGGCTGGTCGTCGAGGGAGGCTGTATTCGGAAACCACGGCCATTCAGCAGCGAATAAGGAACGTATCCCAGAATGCAGCGTTCCCAGTGGTAATGCTGGAGGTTCATTCGGGGTGCTGGTGGAGGTTTTTGGAATAACGATGCCGTAGCCTCAAGGCCGAGCGTGCCTGACAGAGATGATAATAAGCGCTAAAGATTTTCGCCGTGTGGTGAACCAACTTCATACAGGCAAACATGGAAAAAAATAAATTAAATTATTTCAAGGCGGTGGGGCGCCAATATTGTATGAAGTATATTTAATGACAGCTTTATTGCTCTCAGGAACATTCTTCACAGGCTATTATAAGAACATCATCGTATATCGCAGAACGCTTCAGAACTAATCTTTTGTTTTGTCAGGATCTGTTCTGTTTTGCATTCAGCAGTCAGTTTGTTTGCATTGATCGCCGGCTGGCAGAGAGCAGCAACCTGCGGCTCCGCTAAAACTGAGCGTGAAGTAAAGATGAGAGATCGCTGCGTAGCCTGGATCGCCATGAAGGCCATCCTTACTGGGGAGTCAGGGGAGGGGGGGTTGGGGGTGTTTGTATGCTCTTGAAGCAAACTCCCGTTTCCAGAGATGGGGGGGGGGGGGGGGTTTGACACCTCCGTGCATGAGCTGAATTGTAAAGGTGCCCCTGGAGGGCCCTGGATTCTTCCGGAATGCGATACGTCGTAAAAATTAGAACAAAGCGCTCCCGGGCATCCAGGAGGGGGGGGGGTGCAATTTAAGCCTCGCCGGCCGACGGGTCCATCGATCTTTCGCTTATTTTTTTGGCAGGGGGCGCGGCGGAAGAACGCCGGCGGGTTTTTACCTCAGACTCTGTAGCGGCAGGTGCGCCGCGAGCGAGGCCGGCGTCTGGGGACGGGGGGAAGGCCGGCGGCGCGAGGGCCCGGAACGTTCCGCGCCGGCTCGGCGGGTCCGCGGGGAGCGGCCCCCGCAGCCGGCGGAGCGCAGACGGCGGCCTCCGCCGGAGGGGAGCCAATCGGCTGCTTCGCACCGCCGCCGCGGCGCGCGCCCGCGCCAGACAGACGCTAATTTCACTTTTTAGCCGTTCAGCAGATGCTCTCATTGAGAGACACTCACGCAGCTAGCGTGCCGCGCGTACGGCCTGTATGCGCAGCTGATGTTTACTGAAGTAGCTCTGCTTAAGTGCCTCGCTCAGGGGTGCCGTTGCAGTGGCCCCACCTGGCACCCGATGCTTGGAGCTTGCAGTTACAAGCCCGGCTCCCCGCCCCATTACGCTACACACTGCTGCCTCACCTCTAATGCGAATGCCAATGTCTATGGCTGCTATTACTTTTAACATTCACCTGGGGAGGTCAAGGGAAACAGTTGGTTGGGTGAGGTTTGAGAAAGTGTGTGTGCGTGTGGGGGGGGGGGGGGTGTGGGTATAGGGTCAACTGAGGTGGAATTTTGGGGTGGCGGCGTGCTGACTTTGACTGCACTACTCCCCCCAGACCTCTACAGGATTTTACCAGACAAAGGACTTCCATCCATTTGCGGTGAGTGCTGATAAACCATTAAAATCGGTGTTCCCTGTGGCTCTCCAGGGCTTGGGGCTGTGCCACCCCTGATATAGGAGCCCTCTGTTTGTCCAGACCTGAAATGTGTCTTCATCTGCACCATATCCTCACTGCTCAGTGTCTCACGGCACAGTTAGCCAGACCAATTTGACACTAACAAGTTTAGCTGGCTTCCTGGACCGGTTGCTTATTGTGGCTAATCGTGACATTGCGTAGGGTGACTCCAATTAGAGGCGGCAGTTCAGGCCAGCTGAACTATTGACCAATAGCGTAACAATGACACTTTTCGGGGGTTCTATAAATAGAGCGTCTGGGGTTGGCGCGTGCCACACAATAATAAACTAAAGCATCGTCGCTGTTCTTAAATCGCAGCTGAATTGTCAGCACCTACAACGTCTCCATTAATGAGAGATTCCTCGCTAATTATCGGGCGGTAACTGTAATTAAGCTGTACGCCGCGCGCGTCGCCCGTCACCGGCTGAGAGTCGGCGCGCAGCCGCGTTTTCCCCGGGCGCCGCGCTCTTTAAACGGAGCGTCGCGGCGGACGGCGGCGGGGACGGGGAAAGGGAACCGCCGCCTGGCTGTAATTACGACATCACCGCGCTCGCGCGATTAGACAGCGCTCTGAGGTGTCTGTCGGAATCATCGAGCGGTCTTAATGGGCTGTTTTAAGGAGGCGTTGGAGAGCGTTTCACCTGTCGGGGAGGAAGAAAGCCCCGCTGCCTGTTGTGAACTGGCTTCTTTCGCGGGAAATTGAGGAAACCGCGCGGACCGGAGGGTGTGTTCATTTTGCCTTCCCCGCAGTCCTCCGTGCTGTTCATTTATTTTCAATCATTCTCGCGTTTCCCTTTAAATAATTAATTCCAGGAACTACAATTAATATATACATGCAGGGCATCGTCATTAATTTGGCGCATTACCTTTACTTGTTTTAGTAATTACACTGAAAGAGCTGAGAAACAAAGGAGCGTCTGACTGAGAACGGAAAGTCAATAAACTTGCCAGGGTACGATGTTTATTGTTCCAGCTTCTCACTTGTCATAAATTGTAATGAGAGCAAACATTTTTATGATGTCTTGGGGAAAAAAAACAGTTTCGAACAATGAAATAAAAAGGAAGCCGTGACGAAGGGGCCTGAAAGTGTGTGTGTGTGTGTGTGTGTATACAGTGTGTGTGTGTGTGTGTGTGCTTGTGTGTGTGTGTGTGTGTATGAGAGAGTGTGTGTGTGTGTATGTGTGGGTTTTTTTGTGTGCATGCATGTGTATATGTGTGTGTGTGAGCCTTTGTATGAGTGTGTGGGTGTGTGTGACTGTGTATGAGTGTGTGGGTGTGTGTGTGCATGTGTGTGTGTGTGTGTGTGTGTGTGTGTGCGTGCCTGTGTATGAGCGTGTGGGTGTGTGTGTACATGTGTGTGTGTGTGTGTGTGTGCCTGTGTATGAGCGTGTGGGTGTGTGTGTGTGCATGTGTGTGTGAGTATGTGTGTGTGTGTGTGCGCGTGCCTGTGTGTGTATGTGTACTGTGTGCATGTGTTTTTCCTGCATGGCCTGCTTGGCATTCAGGTGGAATGCGTCAGTGACCTCACTCACAGATTGCAGGGCATTGTGGGTCAGGCCGGGCCGGGCCTTGGCCGCGCGCTCGTTTCTGACTGCGCTTCCTGCGGGGGGAGAGAGGGAAGCAGGCGGCCTCCTCGGCTGTTCCTCGGGGCGGGGTGACTCACCCCCGTGGCCTGCTAGCCTAGCGCCCCGCGCTCTGCGCCGGCTAGCGCAGGCCGCTCGCTTCCTGTTTGACTCGCCAGCTGTTTCTGTCTCTCCGCATTACGGTCGGGACCTGCGGGGTCCCCGCGCAGCGCCGCAGGGGCCTCGGGGCGGGACTGAGGTTAACGTGCTTTCGCTGGGAGGCCGGAGCTAGGCTAAGCTACCTGTCCCGGGCTCTTACGGTCTGGCCCCGGCGCTGCTCTGTGACCTCAGGAGGAGAGCCCGGCTTAGCGGAGCTGCGCTTCAGGTGAACCGCCGTAATGGCTCCCAGCAGGCCGGGCTGGTCCTCCCCGCAGGGTGTCATTTGGATCAGCCGTCGTGTTGTTGTTTTTGGCCACCTCCGCTAATTGGCACCGGTTGCCGGTCGGCTTCTTTTTAATTGTTTTTTTCCCCAGTCGTTCCTCGGTCCACATCGGCGCCGGCGCATCACGACGGGAGGCCAGCGCAGGTAAACGCCCGACCTTCCCAACAACCGAAAACAAGCGCCAAACCACGAGCCTTTTATCTCCAGCCCCCTCCCCCCATTCCAAGACCA
>CM045883.1:50635311-50637811 GCA_025169545.1 Anguilla japonica
TCATCTTTGGGACATAAGAGTGGGCTCAGGCTTCTTTATGTGTTTTGCGCAGTCCTCCCGGTGCCGTGAATTAAGCAAAGACTATCGTCTGTGCGCTGTGCGTTAACGCACGTTAATGGAGACACGAGTTCGCACGGTTTTTAATTGAGAGGGAAGTGTTGCAGTCGAGTCTCCAGAGCGGCGTCGATGTCGACGCCTCCCCCCCCCCCGCTCGTAATTAAGCCACATGTTAATTCTGATTGATGAGACGCGCTGAGAGGAGCAGGCAGGACTCGTCCCGTGGAGGGTTGCGATTTTCCTCATCCTTAACACGGCTCACGGCGATACCGCTGACGTCAGCGATTTCTGACGGCCGTGTTCGTGACGTCTCACCGGTACCCTGTGTGTGTGCGCGCGTGTGTGTATGTGTGTGTGTGTGCGTGTGTGTGTGTGTGTGTGTGCGAGTGCGAGTGTGTGTGTGTGCGTGTGTGAGTGCAAGTGTGAGTGTACATGTACGTGTGCATGTGCATGTGAGTGTGTGTGCGTGTGTGTGTGTGTGTGTGTATGCGTGGCTGTGCTCTGTATCCCAGTGCAGGGTCTGGGATGGTAGACGGTAGAGAGGGGCCGGAGGGAACTGCTTCTCCAGACTTTGCATTTCCCACAAGGTTACCTTTATTAATTTTAAATGACTTTTACTAATTAACTTGCCTGCACCGTTCTTGTCTACACCGTCGCTTTAGAAGTGGAGTATCAGCCCGAGATAGCAGGCAGGCTTCCTCAGGACAGGGACGCGTTCAAACCCTCGTCCCTAACCCACAGCTTGTAGAGATGATGTGAAGTCATTCACCTCCTTTCTCAAGTCAAACTGCACAGGCTGGCGTGGTGTTTCACACGGACATGGAATCAGTCAACATTTGTCCTTAACTCACAGTTAAACTCATGCTTTTTTTTCCTCACAAACCCTGCGTGTGATTCGTCACCTCGCAACAGTGTGTTTGGGGGAAGTTAAGGACAAATGCTGATTCAAGCCTGGCCTCTGGATTCCCTGCCACCTGGATGATCCCCGGCCCGACTGGAAGCCGCAGAATGCTGCCTCTGCCCAAAAGCCTCCCATTACATGACATTACATTACATCTACTTAGCAGATGCTTTTATCCAAAGCGAATTACAAAAGTGCATATCAAGGTCATTGGAACAACTACAAAACACAGGTTCGGTAAGGTACAGTACTCATTTTGTACAGTTACTTATAGCTAAGAACAGAGTTCGGTTCGCGCTGTGAACATTATTTCTGACTTATGCTAAGTCATACTAGGGGGGAAGTACAAGCTACAATATTAGGACGAAAATACAAATTACAATAAGTACTGGCTCCCCCCCGTTCTGACCGGCTCGGTGGGGGGGGAGATTAATTGGTGCTTTTGACCGAGCTGTCACCGCTCCCCCCCCCCCCCCCCCCCCCCCGCCCTCGGACTGGAGACGGGCGCGGGAAGGTGCGTTTGAAATGCTAATCCCTTGGCGGGAAGCCCGAGACCTCCGTCGCCGCGTATCGACGCCTCGTCACCCGCGGGGCCGCGCCATCGATTGGCCGCCCGGCGCGGGGCCGTCGGCTCCCCCGTCCTAACGAGGGGGTGCGGAGGCCGGGACCGCTCGCCCCTGCTCGCGTGTCGGAACGCAAACGCTCGCCCCGCGCTTTACTTTTGTCAAACCGCCGCCCCTCTGCGAGGGAGGATGCAGAACTGAACCGAAGTGCCTGTTATTGGGGGCAGCGCTGGAGGTTAAACGCATTTCAGCTCGTCTTTCCCTCCTTGTTTTTTATCTAATGGGATTTTTGTGGGTGGTGGTGATGGGGTGCAGCCGATAGGGCAGCAGGTAGCGACCCCGTGACCTTTTCCCGGTGATTGTGCTGCTCGGGCCCGTTGGGTGCTTACACGGTGTACACTATTGCGCCTGTGACAGAGGTGCGTGAACAGAAGCAACGTGTTATATATGACCAAACTGCACACACATGCACAGACACGCACACGCACAGACATACACACAGCACATACACACACACTCATATGCACACACTTATAAATGCGCATGTGTTCGTGCATCAGGAGCCGGTGGAGGGCAGCTTCTCCATCTCCTTCCCTGTAGGCCCGCTCCCTTGTTCCCACCAGACCCTGGTACAGTGGTAATTAAACCAACACTCTTCATGAGCCGTGATGGCTGATCTCAGATCAGCAGGGAGGTATCTGCAAGGAGGCCGATTCTCTGCACCACTGGTTGAGGAGCTGATCTGAGGTCAGTAGGGAGGGACTGTGGAGTAGGGCAGCCCACGACAGACCGAGCCACTGCTCCCTATCTGTGGCTTTCCCCTGCGTTTCCCTGGGTGGCGGTTGGTCGTTCATTCCGTAACATAACTCCCCCATTCCCCCTTCGCGGTGACCGCAGTCGCCTTGCCGTGGGGCACCGTGCCCGTTTACCGGTGCCCGGGCACGGTGCCTCAGAGCTGGGGCGTGCGCGGGTGTGGGTG
>CM045883.1:50642811-50720311 GCA_025169545.1 Anguilla japonica
CTAGGGAAGCCGAGGGCTGCTGGGAAACAGACAGCCTTTAGTGCCTTTGAGGGAGGGAGCTAGGAAGGGAGAGAGGGAGGAAGAACCATTTTGTGCTACGACTTCAACAAAGTTTATCTGGCTTTCTCTTCCTCTTTTAATTTTGCTTTTTCAATTTTTTTTGTTCCTCCCTCTAATGTATATTAATCGGCTGTGTCGCTTCATGACCTGTACAGATCCGTCACATGTAATGTGATCCATCCACCAGAAGCCTTCTCATCCGATCTCATCTCATCTAATCTCTGTCATCAGATAGCGCCAGGATTTATGAGCGGGAGTGAAATACAAACCTCAGTTGGTGTTGGTCTCTGGGAAGAGCAAATCAATTTAAGCAATGCCTTGTTTCTCATGTGCATAGTTCTGAATGCTTCATTGAGCACGTGCATCTGGTTTGCCCCCAGGACCTTACCCACCTGGGCATCTCACAGTGCTGCCCCCCTCTGTGCCCGCTGCCCACGCCCGTCCTGTGGTTTTACCCACGCTTCAGGGCTTATGCCACAGCGGTCGCTACGCATTATGCTAATGCCAACCTCGCTGACTCAGTCTGGCTGGAGTGCACTTTGAGTTCGAGAGGCAAATTAGCCTAAAGTGTGTTGCATTTTATTTATTTTTTTCCCAAAACGTTTGAGTCCATTGCGGCAATCAGTCGAGCCGATAATGGGTCTGCGTCACGCTGTACCGTCGAGCGCCGGCTGAACCCGCAGCGACGGCCGAGGCGCCTTGCGTTGCGTAAAGTGCACTGCAGGGGACGTGCTCTCCTGTTTTTCACTGAGCTGGGTGCTGTTTCTAATGTAACTGAGAATGAAAATAACTGCGCGTTGCTGCCTTTCTGTGATGCGTGCTTTTTTTTCGTTTGTTTGCAAACGGAATTGGTTTCCAAAAATAATATTTTCAGATGAGCCACAGAGGGTCAATTTAAGAGACAGAAAAAAGAAAAACACTCTTGGACAGGGCCGGTCTCAGCCAGAGAGAAAAATCCTGTAGGAGGCAGGGCCATCAATCAGATAAAGGTCCAGTAACTGAGAAAATATGAGGTGCCAATTTCAGCAATTATATCTGTGACATTGATCCTCCTGTAGGCACTGCCCTCGTTTTCACAAATATGTGTGTGAGATATATCTGTGGACAGAGAGCACTAATAAGACATTTGAAGAGAAAATGGTGGAATCGTACATTCTCAAATATGGGATGGTGGTCTGTTAGCAGGTACTGTCTGTGAAATGCATCTGAGCGTGTGATCTGCCCTCCCCCTGACCCTGAAAAAACACCGTAATCACCATCACAATTTATCACCTGTACTGTACTTTAAGCTGTACTTAAAAAAATATCCACGTTATGTAACCATCTACGTGGAGATTGTCGTCATCTAAACAGTCCGCAGGGCGCCTTCTTCGCAACCTTTGTGTGAAAGCCACCAAGCCTCACCTTCGCAGTTGCACTTTCTGGCGGATGGAATCCGGGATGCTAGCATAGCTCTCTTCAGGAAGCCATCTTCTGAAATAGATTCATTGGTTGAAGATCGTAAACGTTGTGTGTCTGCGTCTGTTTGCGATTAAATAAGGTAAAGGAAAACAATCTGTTCGCCCCGCGGTTGTTAGCCAGAAGACAGGGCCTCGGGAGCGGTCCTCCAGCACTCCTCAGTCTGAGGGAGTGAGGAGGGATAGATAATGACAGCGACGGCAAGCATCGCTCTGGATGGCATTCAAGATTAAATACATCAATGCATAATGAGACATTTTCCATCTGTTTTTCAATTAGCTCTTCTAATTGGATTTTTTTTTTCTTCTCCACCTCCCTGCCCATTTTCTCCTTCCTGGAAGCTACATTTGCCTCAGCTCCCCCCCCCCCCCCCCCCCCCCCCATCCCTCTCTCAGGCTAGGCTCGCTAATCGACCCTTTTTTACCGCGGTCGCTTCGGCTCCGCGCGAACGTCGGCGGCGTGGCCCCTGCTGACCCCCCCCCCCCCCCGGGGGCCTGGACTGGTCCCGCACGGACTGGGCCGAGCAGCCGTGCGGTCTCAGCTCGTGTGTGGACTGGAGATGGGCGGACCTGGCATTTCCCTGCGATCCGTCCCCCCCGATCACTCAACAGGTTTCCTGCGACCGAGGCGCTTATGGAAGATGTCCAGGCCCCGCTGGTGGCTCGGGGGGGTAGGGGGGGGTCGGTAGCAGGATGCGGGCCCCTGATGGCGGTAATAGCGAGGTTGCGCTGCAGCTGCGCGCCCCTTTTCCTCCTCCGCCGGTCGCTGGCTTCCACAGTGGAATTTGTCACATGCCGGTCACATGCCGCTGCGTGCCGTCTCGCGGCTGCTTTCTGGCAGGGTTCGGACTGAGAGATGGTGACGGTCTGGGCTGTATTTGGTCACCCGTCAAGTGAGCAAAGGTAGAAAATACAAACCCATCCAATGGACACACACTCAAGGCTGCAGGAGGTGGGAGTGCTGCAGCACCCATTAGCAAGTAGAAGAACTGCTTTGAGAGTGAGCCTGTATGCACTGCCAGTTACAATTCGCTGTCTCGTTCCCTCTTCACAAAAGGCTTAACCGCAAACTCTCACATAAACAAACTCTCACATGAACAGTGGTAAAGAATATGCAGTCTTATGCAGTGGCGTTAAAAACATCCTGTTTAAATGCTGCCACCTTTTCTTTGCGACGCTGTCCAGAAAGTCTTTTTTATTTCCTAAAAGAAAGGAAAATCACCAGGGAGATTTTCGGACAAAAGATAGACCAGGGCGGCCAGGCTAATGGTCCTGGGCTATAACCCAAAAAATGAAAACAGGAAGTCAATCGCTCTTGATTCTGTGGGCCTGCGATTGATTCATCATCTCGGTGTGCAGGCCCATCGGGGTGTGAAGCCCGAGCGCGGTGGATCTCAACCCCCGCAAGAGAAATCCAATACGGGGCGGGCCTATCGACCAGATAATGGAGCTCAGCAACTGTGAAAATATGAGGTGCAGATATCAGTAATTACTCCTCTGGAAATAATTCTGATATAGACACAGTTATCTTTGTTAGACGTTTGGGTGGCCTGGAAAGAAGTATTAAGACATTTGAAAAGAAGGAAACTCTTTTGTAAGTTGAAAAATGTACGGGGCCTTGTACAGGGTACGGATATGGATGCAAAGTAGGTATGGATGTAAAATATGTGATTTTCTTGCACCGGCCTAAAATGTCCACCCTCACCATTTGGGGTGAGGCAGACAGGCCACAGGAGGGCGCTGTGCTTCGGTCCGCTAGCTCGGGGGCGGAGGGATTAGGTCGGTCCTGCAGGAGCGCACAGGATCTACAGTCTGGCGCCTCCGGGATGCTGAAACGGCACCCACACGACTTGCCGCGGACCTACGGATGCTCCCAACCCTGCTGTAGCTATCAAGAGGAAGCAGCGACATCACTTCCTCTCCCCGCCTCCCCTCCTTTGCTCTCATTGCTTGGGCGGGTCAGGTGTAGTCTCTACGATCTTGATTAACGGAGGCAACCCGTGGCGCTCGGGGGAAATCTCTTTCCGAAATTCGGAGTCGGAGTACCCCGAGGCCACTGCCCGTGACCTCGCGCGCTCTCCCAGAGGCGAGGCGTCGTCCTCAGCGGCCCTCGCGCGTACGGGACGGAGCACCGCAGGGCAGCCAGGCGAGGGACCGCGAGTACACGCAGGGTGACTCAGCGGGAGCAGCCTCTCGGGCCCCTCGCACGCCCTCCGTCTCTCTCTTTTCCCGCTCGGGCTCCGCCTCGTGTTTGCGCTCGCCGGGTCCGTTTGTCTCGTCGCCCGGAGAAAATCCGAGGCGGAGAAAGTTTGCCGCAGGCGAGGAATTTGTCGCCGTCGAGCAAAATCCGGAGGGAGGTCGCCGGCGGGACGTAGAGACACGTGAGCGGACGGTGACGGGGAAGGTCTGTTTTGTTTGGCTGCCGTTGTTTCTCAAGGTCTGATGCCGTTGTTCCTCGAGGCCTGAACGTTACCGAGGAGACGGGGAAGGCACGGCTCATCAGCATTTTGAGCGCGCGGGTCGCGCGGGGGCCTCCGTGTCTGAAGCGGAGGATTAACGCGCGACCGCGTCTGAGGGACCGGCGCGGGGTTAATGAGTTCGCCGAGCGGGACGCCGCGGCACCGAGCGCCTTGTTTTGTCGCTATGGGGACAGTAAAAAAAAAGCAACCCGGCGACCGGCTCTGATCCGTGCCGTTTGGTTCCAGCGCCCTGTGATCCGCGCTTTCCGTGCAGCGCGGGGTACGCACAAATCATTATTCTCCCCGGGTGTTTCAGAGAGCATCAAGAGTGTTTATATCGGGGGGGTGAACTAGGCCTGTGTTAGTTCCAAAGCAAGGCTGCCTACCCATATTCATTTCATTTCCCTGGTTTCGTTTTCAGTCATCTTGTCAATACTTCCTCTGAGCATTGAACTGCGTTCCGGTCTGCGCGCGTGTGTGGAGAGAAATAAGAGTTGACCTGGACCTTAGGGACGCCGCTGTTTTTATAAAAACGCGCGGATTATTTCAGGCGATCCGTGCTGCGCCCGAGGGACTGGAGAAAGCAGGTAGAATCTGGGGGACCGTTTGGCCTACAGGCCGGCGTCCTGGCGTGTCTTTGTTTGCGCGCGTCACCGGAGCTGGCAGCGTTCGTGTTTGTGTCTGCTCTATCGGAGAAAGAGCTGGAGAAAACACAACGCGCGAGTCAGCAGGGCACTGAACTCCACATCGTCCATCTCGGAACTGCACGGAATTTAAAGTTGTCAAAAAGAAAATAGCCAGGACCGTTAATCTTCTCTATGGAGTGAAGAAAGAAAAGGAAAGAAAAGAAAAGGAAAGGAAAGGAGGTAGCGGTGTCTCTTATGGAGTGATGGGTGGCAGAGAGGGAAGGAGACATCTTGCGGACCGCTGACAGGAAGACGATGACACCGACGGACTGCTCGTTCCCGTAGCAGCCTGGCAGGTTCGGTGCTGCCAACGGGAAGCGCGTCTCTCCAGACATAACAAACACTCTGCTTCCTTCGTTGGGCTCTCTGATTGGCTGCCAGTGCACAGCTTTCCGTAGGAGGCCGGTGCAATGACCTGTTGGTTGTTTGCTGCCCTTTGGTATGCCTGGCTCAGGCCTCAAGGTGACGTCTGATGCCCCGCCCCCTTTCTTCCGCATTCTCTGACGAGCTCTTTTGTTGGAGCCAATTTTTTTATCCAAGATCTTCCTTACCTCCCAGTAGAGAATGCTCCCAGTTTTTATCTGTAAGCCGGTTTCTTGCTCGCCACGTCTTCAGTCGATTCGGAGAGTGAAGAAAAGCACCCGCTGTCCTCTGAGACGTGAAAATTCTTTTCACTTCCCAGTCCTCCAGGTGTGACGGAGGGTTGCACTTCACCCTCCACAAGCAACCGGAAGGGGGTCACTGGTGGACAAGATGCAGCAGACTCACACTGAATTCCTCCGTCCTTGGGCAACACCTCGGCCAGGTATGCGCCAGCCACAGTTGGCACTGGGGCGGTCAGGATTTATTACCAGCCTGGGAAGGGCATCCATGCACTGGAACGGTGCGTCGACAGGACGATCCATCCAGCAGCCTGGAAGCCGGCCCTTTGATAACTTCACCGGTGCGGGCCAGTCGGATTCGTCCCGCTCATATCCCGCAGAAAGTGGAACGCGGTCTCACCCGTCACACCCGCGCCTCTTGCACGGGTCTGGCCCTCCCGCCGCGGCGTTGGGCTCCCACGGCTAAAGCAGCGAAACGCGACGGTGACCCGCGCACAATCTCGATAGGACAGAGGGGACATTCGAGCGCTGGGCCGCGCTCCACCGGGAGAAGCAGCGCGAAGGCGGCGTCCAGCAGGTTCGGTCGCGGTTTACCGGCTTTACTGGATCTCTGAAACCACGCCCCCCCCCACTTCCCTCAGGCAGCCACAAAACGTGGCCCGAGGAGAGATGGTGGGCAGCGCTCACCTGGGAGTCATTGGCTTCCCTCCGAATTGCCTGAGGAACCTTACGGTGATGCGACAGGCTGTCGAATACGACTACAGTATTCCAGTACAGAAAATCCTTCGGCGTGAAGCTGCAGTTGTGAATTACATAAGCCCCGAGGAAGCCGGGCCTCGCAGCGCTGGTGCCTGACTCTGGCTGACAGCAGCAGGCTGCTCTGCAGAACTTCTTGCTGGTGCACTCTTAACAACCTCCTTCGGTGCCTGAGTTTCTGCCTTCGCTTTGAATTAACCCGACCTATTTACCATGCGGCTTTCGGGAAGTCATCCTGACCATGTTTTTCAGAGGATGTGAGTCACATGCTTTTTTCCCCTCTTTCTCTCGGGTATGCGTATATGATCCCCGAGCTGGAATGCCATCTTAGAAATCCCATTCAAATTATTACGCAGCCGCATGCAGTGATGGAGATGAGGCTTGTGTGAGAGAGAAGACAGCCCTACTAACAAACAAAGTGCAGGTGTACACACACACACACACACACACACACACACATGCGCACACACACACACACACACACACACACACACACACACACATGCACACACACACACACACACACACATACACACACACACACACACACACACACATAAACAAAACATACCAGCACATACCCGCACGTATGCAAACATGCAAATATCAATATGCATGCATTCACATTGACGCATGAACTTGCACAAACCAATGAGCAATGAGCACACAGTCATGCATCTTGCACAAACATGCCAGCACATACACACAAGCCAACAAATTTACAGGTCTATGGTATGGTCTGAAAATCTACAGAAAAGTGCACAGCAATTATGGGGTTGGAGTCTGGGATTTATATTCTCAGGGATTGTATGTTTATGTATATGTGAGTGTATTCATTTGTGCAGGAATGTGCACATATGCATGCATGCCTGTGTTTGCATGGTTTTGTTTTTGTGTGCGTGTGCATTTGTGTGTGCGTGTGTGTGTGTGTGTGTGTGTGTGTGTGTGGGCATGCCAGTGAAACAGCATTGGAGCCTTGGGTCTCTCCCCAAATCCTTTCCCGAGTTTCCAATTACCTGATACCAACAGCTGTCGTCTCCTGAATACGGTTTTGATGAGTTTAGCTTGGACACATGACAGATGTATTAACTGTGCTTGGCTAGATGCTTCAGAAACAGGAAGGGGTGCGGCCCGCGACTGGGAAAAGATTCCTAGCGCAGATCGGCACGTCTCACAGCCCGGCCAATGACATCGTGTCCACGACAGGAGTGAAGCCGTCATTGGGCCGCTGTGGCGTTGAACGGAGAGAGAGAGCGAGCGAGGCTCAAAGAAAGTAAAGGCCTCCATTTACGGTCCCTCGGCTCATACAGACTTAATTATCTGGTGGGGAGGGGGGCGACTGGACGGTTGAGCCTCCAACCTTTGGACCGGTGCTGCGGGGCCGCCGATACCCAGGCATGAACATCATTAATCACTGGAAATGAGCTCTCCTCTCTGGACCCGGCCAACCGACCCTGGGAAAGCAGGAGCCCCTCTCCTCCCTCGTTAGCACGCTAGCGCTCGCAGGTAGCGCGGGTGCTGCCGTCGAGCGCACGCTCAGTCAGAGCCCCTCTCCTCCCTCGTTAGCACGCTAGCGCTCGCAGGTAGCGCGGGTGCTGCCGTCGAGCGCACGCTCAGTCAGAGCCCCTCTCCTCCTTTCGTTAGCACGCTAGCGCTCGCAGGTAGCGCGGGTGCTGCCGTCGAGCGTACGCTCAGTCAGAGCCCCTCTCCTCCTTTCGTTAGCACGCTAGCGTGCCGTCGAGCGTACGCTCAGAGCGCCCGCTCTCCTTTCGTTAGCACGCTAGCGCTCGCAGGTAGCGCGGGTGCTGCCGCCGAGCGCACGCTCAGTCAGAGCCCTCTCCTCCTTCGTTAGACGGCGCTGCAGAGAGAAACACGGTTACAGGATGGAGAGAAACAGGTTGGATGGATGAAGAGATGGATGGAACGTGTCTGGGTCCGCTGGGGAAGGTTAGAGTTTGCGGAGGTGCGGTCAAGGCCCCACTCCTTATGTGATTGGTCTGTCGCCCCTGATACTCTGTTCAGAGGGGTTGGAGTGTGGCAGCCAATGTCCTCACCTGCTGCTTTTTTGTCTGCACCAAAAGCGTATTTGATTCGATGTTTAGCACTGCATCACAGGGTAAGATGTGTGAATGTAGATGCGTACGGTTGTACTTGACCTTTTGTGAGAATCAGGATAATTTCCCATAATATTGTCACTTATTCACAAAGTCTTGAAGCCGTTATGCTTTTGTTTTGGAGAGTATTGTGCTACTGCACTTTATTGGTGTGGCTTGAGACTCTGCATGGTCAGATTTATCTTTGTTTGTTTGTCTGTATGTGTGCGTGTGCGACTATGTGGGTCTGTGTGTGTTTGTGTGTGTGTGCGTATGTGTGTGTGCGCGTGTGCCTGTGTGCGTGCGTGCGTGCGTGCGTGCGTGCCTGCGTGTGCGTGCGTGCCTGCATGCGTGCGTGTGTGTGTGTTCCAACTCTGAATCTTCAGTGAAAATGCATTGGAATTTCTGGCATTGAATTGCACGCTCTGGTTAATGGCTGTAGTGATGTAATGGATATTAATAGCAGGGAGGACCAGACCAGTTGTTATTAGCCCTCCCTTTGGGCCACAGCTGAGAAGGTTTAAATGGAGGGAGCTGCAGAACTAAGGCTCTCCTAAATGAAGTCCTAAAAATACCTGGGAGTGCATGTGCTACCACCACAGAAATGAGAAGCGATGATTTCATCAGTGTAAGACAGCACTACTGAAGTAGTGGCTCCTGGGATAGCATGTGTGGGAAGCATTGGCTCCTGGGAAAACGTGTCATAACGGCAATGGAACTCAACTGAAACATTTCCAAGTAGGAAACTGTCTGTAGCCTAGCTGTGCCAGCAGCCTATTAATGACAGTCCTGCTGCGTAATGGCTGCCCGACTTTCTTATGCTTTATACACGTGTTACTGTATTCTTATCCGCTATACAGTACACATGCTACTGTGTTCATATGCGCTATAAACGTGTCACTGTATTCTTATGCACTCTACGCATGTTACTGTATTCTTATGCACTATACACGTGTTATTGTATTCTTATGCAGAATACACGTGTTATTGTATTCTTATGCACTATACGCATGTTACTGTATTCTTATGCACTATACACGTGTTATTGTATTCTTATGCAGAATACACGTGTTATTGTATTCTTATGCACTATACGCATGTTACTGTATTCTTATGCACTATACACGTGTTATTGTATTCTTATGCACTATACGCATGTTACTGTATTCTTATGCACTATACACGTGTTATTGTATTCTTATGCAGAATACACGTGTTATTGTATTCTTATGCAGAATACACGTGTTATTGTATTCTTATGCAGAATACACGTGTTATTGTATTCTTATGCAGAATACACGTGTTATTGTATTATTATGCAGAATACACGTGTTATTGTATTCTTATGCAGAATACACGTGTTATTGTATTCTTATGCACTATACACGTGTTATTGTATTCTTATGCACTATACACGTGTTACTGTATTCTTATGCACTATACACGTGTTATTGTATTCTTATGCACTATACACATGTTACTGTATTCTTATGCACTATACACGTGTTATTGTATTCTTATGCACTATACACATGTTACTGTATTCTTATGCAGAATACACGTGTTATTGTATTCTTATGCACTATACGCATGTTACTGTATTCTTATGCAGAATACACGTGTTATTGTATTCTTATGCAGAATAAACGTGTTACTGTATTCTTATGCACTATACACGCTACTGTACTGTAGGTTTGAGGGTGATTGATCGACATTCCATTTATCATTACACGTTGACTGCTGTGTGCTTCTACCTTAGCAGTGCTGTTCTGCTTGCTGCTCATTTATAGTGTTACCAGCTGTCCTGTGTCAATGTTCCAATTATTTTTTAAGTCAGTCTGTGGGAACACCATGTGCCTGATAAATACGATATTTATATTCTGTTATCATATTCCCCATAATTTGTTTTAGTAAGTTTGCTTTAAGTTACTTCACTGAAAATATATCTGAAGTAACTTTAACGGTTCTAAGTGTAATTACATTTTAATCTCAGTTCTTGTACCATGCTCATTTGCATACAGGTTTCTCCCATTAAGAAAGTGATTGGTTCGCCACCCCTGGAAAGCCTGCTTTCCCATAATGCAGTTCGTCCAGCCAAACTGTTATTCTCTCTGTGTCCTCAGGTGCAAGAACAAGCTGTACCCGGACGAGCTGCCCCGCACCAGCGTGGTCATCGTCTTCCACAACGAGGCCTGGACCACCCTGCTGCGCACCGTCCGCAGCGTCATCAACCGCTCGCCGCGCCACCTGCTGGAGGAGGTGGTGCTGGTGGACG
The DNA here is from genome assembly GCA_025169545.1 of Anguilla japonica. Taxonomy (NCBI): domain Eukaryota; kingdom Metazoa; phylum Chordata; class Actinopteri; order Anguilliformes; family Anguillidae; genus Anguilla; species Anguilla japonica. The sequence goes on from CM045883.1 coordinate 50,653,200, forward strand.
ACGCCAGCGAGAGGGGTGAGCCGCCGCCCGCGCGGAGAGAGAGAGACAGGGGGAGAGGACAAGAGCAAAAGAGACTTACAGGGAGAGAAGGGAAGAGAGGCGAAGAGATGTGGAAAGAGCGAGGAGGAGGGGAGAGAGACATTGAGAAGATGAAAGGAAAGAGAGAAGTACACGGGGAGGAAAAAGAGACTTACAGGGAGAGAGGGGAAGAGAGGCGAAGAGATGTACAGGAGGAGAGGAAAGAAGAGCAAAGAAAGAGACTTACAGGAAAAGAGCAAAAGAGACTTACAGGGAGAGGGGAAGAGATGCAGAAAGAGGAACGGGGAGGGAAAATGAGAGAGACATTGAGAAGATGAAGGAAAAGAGAGAAGTACAGGGAGAGGAGAAACAGGAGAAGTCTTGAGTCTGTAATTGACATCTACTTCAGAGGACAGCTTTCATCCTAGCCATTCCACAAACAAAGACCACCACTCTTTCAGTCCCCATATAATCACCTCATTTCCCTACACCAATGTGCCCACTGGATTGTCTGGCTTAATCTCTGAATGGCTCTTAGACAGAATAAGAGCGCGGTCAAAGCATCCTAGAATGGAGGCAGTTGTGTAGATACAGCCTTTCGAGGACTTTTAATTTTCATAATCCACTGGTACCGAAAACCAGGAAATTGAATCACAGCCCATGCACGAATGTTCTCATGGCCAGGAAAGGGTGACATCATACCGTGTCTACAGCATGTCATTATGGTAATTACGTTAATTGGATTCGGGCCCACTGAATAACACTGTTTACTGTAAACAGCTCTGGCGAGCACTCGGTTGCCATTTCCAAAATGGTGCTGTATCCAAACTACATCTGAGGGAAAGAAAATGGCCTTTAAAGCATAACCTTTGCAGGGTGCGTACTGCTGCGGGACTGTCAGCAGTACGCCCATGCGTTTTTTTTTTTTTGTCGTTTGTTTTTGGGATGTTTTTTTGAAGCAGCGAAAGCCCGGCGTGCAGGTTCACGTTGAGGCAGCGCGGGCTCCGCCAGCTTCTCTGATCTCATTACGGAAAATGAAGCTTCGGCGCGGGTCTAACGCTCCAGCCGGTCCCTGCACGGGGCGCCGTTCCAAACAGAACAGAGTGCCTTAGTTATGCATTCATCGCTCGCTGCTTGCAGCGTCGCTTGTTTTATTAATAAATGGAAAAGGTGGGGTTTATTTTTCATGTTGTTTTTGTTCTTAGCTTCGGCCCTTTGGCTGTTTGGTGCACAGCGATTCACCTGCTCTCATTATTAACATTGCTCATTTTTATGTACACACTTTGCCGGAAGCAGCAACAGACAACCTCCTCATAACAACACGCCGATGCTGTGAAAGCATGTAGACCAGGCCAGAGTCTCAGTGTGCACTTAGAGAGTGGGGCCCAGAGCAGAGTCTCAGTGTGCACTTAGAGAGTGGGGCCCAGAGCGGAGTCTCAGTGTGCACTTAGAGAGTGGGGCCCAGAGCGGAGTCTCAGTGTGCACTTAGAGAGTGGGGCCCAGGGCGGAGTCTCAGTGTGCACTTAGAGAGTGGGGCCCAGGGCGGAGTCTCAGTGTGCACTTAGAGAGTGGGGCCCAGAGCAGAGTCTCAGTGTGCACTTAGAGAGTGGGGCCCAGAGCAGAGTCTCAGTGTGCACTTAGAGAGTGGGGCCCAGAGCGGAGTCTCAGTGTGCACTTAGAGAGTGGGGCCCAGGGCGGAGTCTCAGTGTGCACTTAGAGAGTGGGGCCCAGAGCGGAGTCTCAGTGTGCACTTAGAGAGTGGGGCCAAGAGCAGAGTCTCAGTGTGCACTTAGAGAGTGGGGCCCACAGCGGAGTCTCAGTGTGCACTTAGAGAGTGGGGCCCAGAGCGGAGTCTCAGTGTGCACTTAGAGAGTGGGGCCCAGGGCGGAGTCTCAGTGTGCACTTAGAGAGTGGGGCCCAGAGCAGAGTCTCAGTGTGCACTTAGAGAGTGGGGCCCACAGCGGAGTCTCATTGTGCACTTAGAGAGTGGGGCCCAGAGCGGAGTCTCAGTGTGCACTTAGAGAGTGGGGCCCAGAGCAGAGTCTCAGTGTGCACTTAGAGAGTGGAGCCCAGAGCAGAGTCTCAGTGTGCACTTAGAGAGTGGGGCCCAGAGCGGAGTCTCAGTATAGCGGTGAGAACATGGGTGTTGGGCTGTTGTGAGAGTTGGGGCCCAGGACGGAGCCTGCTTACAGTGTGGGAACCGAGCTGCGCCATTAAGGCCCTCCTACAGCGCGTGGTGACAGTAATAGATACTCCCAGCTGGAGCTGTCACTCAGCAGCCTACAGCAATGTTAATATATGCACCTGAGTGATTAGGGGCTTTAAAGAGCCCCATCAGGTGGATTGCACCCTGTAATTATGCTGTCTGGTGGTGGTCTTCCCTCCCCCGTGAGCCAGGCCAGGGGGCTGTTAAGAGGGGAAATAGGAACCCTCCAGAGCTTTCTAAAATGGTCATTATGTGCCCTTCAATTCACGTAATCACCGTCCTTCTGTGTAGCTACCATTAAATATAAAATGAGTGAAAAGAGAAAGATGGAAAACAGTGCATGCTCGTCGACACATGACTAGATTAAATTGCAGGGCGCTATTTTGCTGCTTGTCAGCATTCGGGGTCAGTCCGTTTGAAGATCATCGACCCTGGGGTTGGTATCATGGTTAGGTTTCAAGGTGCCCTCTGCTCTGAGTGAGGATGCCTGAGGCGACAAGTAGGGGGCGCTGCAGAGCCATTGCATTGATTATGACTCTCTTTCCCCAGCTGGTGAGCTTTAATCCCATCCTCAGGACACCGTGTCTGTCACACGCTATACCATCAACCCCCAAGAGTGTGACCAACTTTTTATTAAACCCCACCCCCACCCCCCCCCCCCCCCCCTTTCAATTTGCTGGCCTTGCCGTGGCCTGCCTCTGTGTACGTGCCCACTGACTGGTGGACTCCCCCAGGGGTTTGAGGGCGAGAGCAGTCAGGGTGTCACCCTTCGTCTCACACCAGCTGGGGGGCGGCAGGGTGTGGGTGGGTGGTGGGGGGGGGGGGGGGGGGCATGACGTCCTCGAGCCAGCGGCGCCTGACCCGCCCTCACCCCCATCCCCCCTCCTGGGGAAAGGGATTATGGGAGTGCACAATGGGCCGGCTCTGCCGCCTGACGGTGTTCTCATTCCTCCTGACCTTGGGTTCTCTCGCGGTGCAGGAGGTGGGAGACGGCCAGGAAAGTGCTGAATTTTAATGACTTAGAACTCTCTCCTTTTATTTCTTCCTCTCGCTCTCATGTTTGGCATTGTACAGCGTGAGTCATGCACTGTAGACACCTACCAGGGCTATGAGCCTGTTCTTTTTTTCCTTTTCTTTTTTTTTAGAGAGAGATGGTCAAAACTGTAAAAGGGCTGATTCAAGATCTGACTAACCCAGCAAGGTCATTTGAATAATTATACATATTGCTTCATTTAATAAGAGTTGGCTGCTGGGACTTGGGTCATATTGGCCTGGCTTTTGTAATTTAGCCAGTCATCCATCAGGTTGTTTTCAGGTTCCTTTACCCAGGGTTTGACATACTCGCTGGAATCCTCATGCACTCCTGGCTATAGCGCGAAGTGGTGGATGTTATGTGGCATCTAGATTTTTTTTTTTTTGGTACGCACAAGGTACAGTCTGCTTGAAATGAAGTGTCAACGTTGGGTTTCAGAACTAAAATCGACCAAAATAACACTCCCACTCACGCCAGAAATGAATTTCACATTTTGAGTCATGTTTTCTTCAGTCTGGCTGTACATGGCAGACTGTAAATTGTTTAGTCATCTTGCTGGCTGGTTAACCGTTGGCTACCAGCTAACTAAATGTTACTAAACAATATAGACATGATATGAGAGGCGCTAAATGAAAAACCTGCTAATGTATTAAATACATCTGTGTTACTCGGCTAAATCGTGGACACATAGCCATCTGCATAGGCAGGGCTACATTGTGTCTTCCCCAAATGTAAATATTGATTCGGATTTGTCTGCTGCTTTCTGTTTTCAACAAATCAGATGGAGCAGAAGGATGAATGACCTCTCATTCCACTGCATATCTTAACGTCGTAAAAATTAAAAGTTCAAATGTCAAATGGAAATGTAAACATAATGAAACGGTACTGAGAAAAAACAGGTACTGTACGTTGAAGGAAAAAAACAGGACGGAAACAAACAGATCATCCTTTTCCAGATGAAGCAAGTATTTTACTCCTGAAAGTAGGTAAGAACAAAAAAAATGAAATTTTGAATAACAGCCTAGGCCACAGGGCAATGCAGCTGGCCTGGCTCAAGGACTCTCCATGTATGGTGGCCCATTAAGGTCAGTTGACAGCCACTGGACGTTATTTCAGGTTCACCTTGTTTCTCAACTGCGTCATGCTCAGCAATCCCGCAGCGCAGAGGACGGTTAATTGGCTGTGAAGTAAAACTGCCCATTATCTGAATGGCTCTTGCCCTTTCACTCACTCACAGAACCGACAGGACCCAAGTGGAACTTACTTAGGAGTGATGTCACAAGAGATGGGTCAAGATTATCCATTCTCAAGACCTCAAACAATCACTGCAGTCACAATTTTCAAGTGTTCTTTTAGCCAGAAGAAAAGTACTTACTTTTTCCAAATGTATAAACAGGACGATAATATATATGTCATTTTTATGGAAACCTAAGTATCTCTGAACTGGAAAGTTAGAGGACTGGGGGTAGTTGTTCCTTTTTTAATGTATATTCACAAGTTCACTTTTAATAGACAGCCCACTAAACGAGCTTACGTTAGCATTTAGCTACTTTGCAGTACATGGAGAACTGTATGGAAAAAAATACCCACTCACAGTCAGTAACAGAAACGCAACCCGAATCGGGGGTCGGTTGGGACCAATTCAGTTTTACATATACGAGTCAGTAGTACTCTATCCCGGTGATATGGGCATTACTTCCATTGCCTACAGAGTGGGATCTGAAGTTGTCGATTGGTTCAGTCAGACGGGTGATTAACTTGCGCTGTCTTGGGAGCTGGCTCTCTAGGTAAGCAAGCTATTCACATCTGGCTCAGTTTAACAAATGTCAAAAATCTCATTTGAAGTTTAACTGACAAGCAGGCACATTAACATTTTTGTATAATGAGCCGGTTTACCATCACCACTGACTGGTGGAAAAAAAACGTTTTATGTAAAATCACTTGACATTAATGATATCAGTAACAAGGTCTTCAGTGACTAATATCAAAACTTCCAGCAGTGAGCTTTCAGTGCTTTCTCGGCACAAAAACTCAAAGCGCGAATCTCAAAGGAGCTCTTTTCTTGTAGGTGTATGTGCTGAAAAGAAAACCCTGAGAGACCCTTGCGCAGGCTGAAAATGAACCTGCCACCGCGGGTTCTGCTTTTGACTGACACAAAGAACCTTCCAGAGACAGCTGAAATGCTCTCTATTGTCACCTGAGTTGATAGGTCTTGGCTTAGACCAGGCCCATTAAAATGGGTTTGGGGTTCCAGGGCTTCACAATGGCCTGGCTGTGCTCAGGATGGAACGCGGCAAAAGCCACGAGAGATCGCCCAGAAATGCATCCCTGTTATGTCCTCTGTGCACCCACGGCATCCGGAGACGATTTGATCCGTCTTCCCTGAGCGAGCTGGCACGGTCACATGACGGCGCAGCACGGAGAGGCTGGGCGCCTCGTTCGACCCAACGCGAAAAAGCTTCCACGGAGGGAGTGGCAGGGGTGGAGCTCTCGTCCAATCCCATTGAAGGAGCAAGGCCCCCCCCGTGCCACCTGGCCAATTGACACGGAGGGGACTCCGTATCGCCCGCCCGCCCCCGTCTTATCTCAATTTCTGCGCGCCAGGGGAAGGTAAATATTGAAAGTGCAACACTACCCACTCCGTGCCTCGTTAGAAGGGCTGTCAGGAAAGATTAAAAGACGAGAGGCTGCTCTTCCAGGCCCGGGCCTCGCTGCGGATCGGCTGTGTTTGTTTTCAGAGGGGCCGGCCGGCGGCGCAGAGCACCAGTAGGGGTTCTGTACACACGACCCGTGAGCCGTGGGTTCAAGGCCCGGGAGGAAAAGTATATTCCAGTACTTTTTTTATAGGAGGAAGAGTTTCACACCAGCGAAAGATTTTATGGAGGGCTGTCTGCTTCACAACAGCAGGGTGATTGGACGACCACCACGACGTTCACGGAAGGGCCTGTCTGATGCTGGGAATGGCTGGCAATGGCGACCACCAGGGTGGTCAGTGCACGCATGGTGGGCCACACCACACGTTCAAGATGGCAGCCGTCAGGCCCGGCTCCGCCCTGAAGTTCTTGGCTAACCGAGTGAGCGGTGGAGTACACTTGTAAGGAGTTGTCGAGCGTGTATCCCATTACATCGCAGAGGCTCTAAATGTTATGGCACCACTGGGTGTCTCTTTGCTTCCAACTTAATGAGATAAGACAATATGATTGCCTGTGACATTCAGAGGCTCTGTTTCTATTAAAGCGCCGGAGCGTGTAATCAGAGGGGCTGTAAATCACTCGCTCTCATTATGTACAACAACACGGCAACATGGCCGCCTGTGTCGAGGGCTGGGAACGGTGGGCTCTGCTTTCACTGCCGTTGACTCGCTCTCTTTCAACGGGAGTGGTTCTGCTTTCGCTTCGTGGTCCAACATTCCTGTTTTTTTTAATTTTTCTTCCAGTTTTTATTCTTTCCTCATTTGGAATGTCCAGTCATATCTGTAAACCCGTTCCACCATCGCAGCATCGATGATGAGTAAATTCAGAGGAGCGCAGGCACGCGTGCATCTCCCCCCTCAGCGCATTCGGCCTGCCGTCATTTTGTTTCTTTCTCGCAGTCTATGGACCGTCGTGGCGTCCAAGGAGCAGTGTCCTAAAGACTGCGGACCCCCCCGAGGAGTCGCTCACGGCAACTGGAATCTTCCCTCACCGGGCAGTGCTAAGCGTCTACCATCCACTGCCGTCACCAGGTCGCCATAGAATGCCAGACCATGGGGCATGTTGCTGCGCTGAAACAGTGTTTGAGCGGGATGAGCTTCCTGACAAGCCCAGAACTGAGCTGCTTCAGGGTCGCAGGAATCCACCAGCGGAGCGTATCTGTCAATCTGCGTTCACAGCAGACATTTGAAAAGATAAACATGGGGACAGTCGCTCGGGCGTTTGGCTGAGCTTCGCTGAGCACTGAGCGGACGGAGTCCCCACGCGGGAGTAAACACAGTACTCTCCCACCCACACGGTCTCGTGCACTTCCTCCCTCGTCTTCCCCCTTGCCTCCTGTTTGGAATTTCTAATTTAATTGTAAACCGTTTTCGAGGGGTGCCTGTGAATTCCTCCTTCACTGCTGAGCGCTTGGAACCGTGTGAGAAACAGGTACTATAAATGCAGCTCTGTATATGGGCGGTTATTCATGCATGCACAAGCGTGCGCACGTGTCTTTAGAGCCCCCTCGAGCGCACGCACCCAGGCGAGCGGAGCTCCAGCCGAAGAGCGCGCTCCCCTCACGAGCCTCGCGCCCCGCGGCTCGCTGGAGGAGCTAGCGCCCGCCGCAGTAAACAAGCGCCACTCAGCCGGAAACCTGCAGGCGCCCGGGCGGTCGCTAGGGGAAGCTTAGCGACGCGGCAGTAATCAGAGCGAGTCTGCGGCAGATCTGAGCCCGCCCGCCGCGGCGGGAGGAGGCGGGCGCCCCGCCAACGCGGGTTCCCGGTCGTCGTGGCGCAGCCTGCGCTTGAACCCGAGGCATCTGAGCGTTCGGGCTCGGCCCGTGCCGTGGCCCCGTTCTGCTCCAGGGGAGAATAAAAGGGGAGGGGCTTCCGAGGGCGGGCGGTCCGAGCCCATTTGAGAGATAAGAATGCGTGTCAATCATCCAGAGTGGCTGAAGAGTTCCCCCTGGCTCTGAAGTGGGCCCGCCTTGTCCTTTTCGACAGGGGGGACAGCCGGACAATCCGGCTCCCTTATCTGCGCCTCGCAAGCGCAGGGGGTATGTGGGGGCGGGGGCGGAACAGAGAGACGCACGTCCAAAAACCCCCCCGCCCCACCTCTTGTGAGCACTTCAGAAAGAAAGGAAGCGACACGGAGGTTGGATTGAGCGCTCCAGACGCCCCCACTCCTTTCTGCATCTGAATTATTTATTCCCCGTTCATCAGGGCAGACAATGGCCGCCATTGTCCCGCTGCACACTGTGAATGATTTTGTTTTTGTTTGTCGTTTGATGCCGGTACTCTCTCATCTCCTGTGAAGCATCTCATTAGCAAGAAGCTATGTTGCTCCAACCTTTTACCACCAATCGCTCTGTGTGCTTCAAAGCCCACTTAAACACGAGGACGCAGCCAGCATGCAGGTCCGTATCACTGGGCTTCTCTGCTTGGGAGAGAGAAAGAGAAGAGAGAAAGAGAGAGAATGAATGAATGTGCATAACTGTATATCTGTTGCTTGTGTGCCTGCATACGAGTGTGTGTTTTTTGCGTGTGTGTGTTGGTTGAGTTCCTCTGTCTCCACCGGGTTCAGGCGGAGTGTGAGACTGTGCCTGTGTGTGGGCCGCAGGGCGGGGGGTCCCAGGGAGAGAGAACAGAACTCTGCCCACAGAGGGACGTTCCACTGACACGTCTGTCCCTCTATCTGCATCCTATTTGGGCACGTGCAGCCTGGCGCTGCATCGTCCATGACATGGCAGCCGAGGCCCTGTAAGCTTTGGGCCTCCAGCCATTTGTGGGCAGGACAAGTTTTCCTCCAAAGAGAAGTAAGCTTACTTTGAAGTGTCAGCTTTTTAGACAGACGCACAGGGGCCTAGTCCAAGCTGGTGTCGTCCATGTCATAGTGTTTTCATTTAGTCATGGTTTCTGGTCTGGGACTGTGCTGGTGAGAAGGCGTATGAAGCCTTTGTTTGCTAGAGCCAGTGGAATCATGGGATATGTGCATGTGGGGCCAGCGGAGACAGTGATGGAGTCATGGAGTTTGTTTTCCTGCCCCAGCTGTTTCTTAAAGAGCTGAGGGTGTTCTCTTCCTCCTCGCTGTTCCTGACAATGAGGCCCTGTCCCCACACCCCCTTATCCAGGTTCCACGGGCCATCCTGCCATTTCGGCTCCAGAAACGAGCGACCGTTTGTGCAGTTTCTCATTTTCTGAGGCCCCCCCCGCCTGCTCTGGGCACGCATGTACGCCGCATAATTGAGCAGCATGTACGCCGACATGGGAAACGCACTCTGCATCATGCCATCCGTGTCACCGCCTGGCAAGAGCTGGCCCTGAGATCTCGGGGATCCCTGGGATGATGCCATCAGCTTTCACTTTGGCTTGCCTCCGTGTTTACCTGTATGTACTTTTTTACCCAGCGGACCTGACCGCTGGGTCAGCACACGCGGTCCGGAGGCGGTCCGCCGCGTGCCGGTTCCCCGCTTTGCGGCTCCGCTGCCTCGGCTCGCCGCCTAGCTGTGCGAGACGCACTCCTCTGTAATCACGTCTCCACAGAAAGGAAGAGGCCGTTAAAGCTGTGGAGCACCCCGCCGAGCTCTCTGCTATTATCACCTTTCATGCACGCTTACTTTATACAGCATGTGCGCAAAATAGAACCTCAGCACGAAACCCAGGTCTGAAAATCGCCTTTAACGTAGAAATCGCCCACGACTGTACCGTGCGGCGGGAGCTGAAAGCGAGCGTTCCGTCGACGCCTCGCTCCCGCTCGAGCCGAGGGTGCGAGACTCGCGCGGCGGAACGCGTTCGGGTGCGGGGCGCTCGTGAGCGGGGGCTCTGCGGTTGGGGGCGGGGAGCAGATCGGGCTGTCGCGAGCGCCTCTCTGCCCGCGGTGTGAAGGTGAGCCTCCTGACCTGTGAAAAGCGGCGCCGGCAGGGACGCCGAGCGGATTTACAGCCGCGCTCTTAATTAGGCTTAATGAACCCCATAAATCTTTCTGGCACGCCATTTTGTCATAACTATGACGAGCTGGAGGAGAGTAAGTGCAATGCGCCCAGTATTTGAGTTAGTACACATCCCTTTACCCTTTACGTGTATGCATATGTTTATATGTGCATAGGGGTCATTGACATGATGTGTATATTATGAATGTTGTTACATTTAAATGAATACGTACAAGTATTATGTATTACGTACGTAATTGTACTCCTTGATTGGAGCACGAAAGTGCGTATGGTGGCTCTTGGATAAATTGAGGGACTTTTTGCCAATTTAAAGTGCAAAAATGTCATTCGGTGTCACTGTCTGAATGGTGTTAATAAAATGCTAAATACGATAGCGAAGCTATGAAGTAATTGCCGCTGTGGATTCTGATGGCTTCATTCTGCCTGGAATGTGGAGAGCCTGCCCCCTGCCTGAGGAAGACCTGGCCACAATTTGGAGACCATTCATCCTGGTGATTACTTATTATCTGCATTAGCAATGAGATTTTAACATGATTTTTTTATTTGGTTTTTTTTAACGGGAATATGTCACCAAAAATCTGATTAGTAAACGGGGGAAACAGCGGGATCTCATGTAAATGAAAAGACAGCGATGGCACAAATATAGAAACTTCCCTCGTTGCCGTAAAGATTAATGGTGTGCCTGCTGGACTAGTGAGTGTAGGCGTAATTCCAAAGCCTGTTGTTTTTGGGGATCCCTTCTGTTAGTGACCCAAAAAAAATAACAGAGATTTGATTTTCTGTTTAACAGACCCAAGGCAGGAGTGTTGGCAAGGAGCATTTACTGTAATGGAGGCTCTTGAGCAGCCCAGATTCAGTTCGTTGTGGGTCATTTTTTGTTTATCAAGAAAATTAAATTTTTGTGTGGTTTGAAGATACAGCATGAGAGATGCTATTGAGCGTGTGAAGAAAGTTCTCCTCTCACTGCTCACACTCCATTTTCAGGTTTGCAGTTTTGCTGGAGGTTGTTTTGCCGTATGCTAGAATGTGAAATGAATTTTCGAAACCTCTTCTTGTTTTTTTTCCCCTGAGTGCACTGGACTACCTGCAAGGTGAAACCCTCCCCTCAGGGGGAAATCATCATTCTTATATGATCTTATGCAAGCTTTTCATTTTATTTTAGTTTTACTCACAAGCATTTAAGTGCACTATTTACGCATTTAGGTTTGCACTGTGTGCACACAAACGCACGTAGATACATACATACATGTACTTTACACAGATGCCACATATTTTATAATGGGATTAAAGATTATCCCTAACGAAGCAATTAATTTCCCCGTGTGAAAGGGGATTTGCGTAGCTGTTTGCGGTGCAGTAGATTAGGGGAGAGGGGGAGAATGGAGTGGCGCTGGACGGAGTGGCGCTGGGCGTAATCTGGCATGTGAGGATTTCTCAGCTCGCGGAGGATGAGCGTCGGGTGATTGACAGCTGGCCCGTGGCCCAGGGTGCCCGGGAGAGCCGGGGCTAGCGGAGGGCTCGGGGTGGGGGGGGGGGGGGGGGGGGGGGGGGAGGCGCTAAGCCCCGGGCCTTTGTGATGAAACGCTGGGCTCCGCGGGAAGCCAAAGCCGCCGTTCCCCGGGAACTGGGATCTCGCCCGGCACCGCTAAAAAATCTCATCGATTTGGCCCGCAGGAGGCCAGCGCCGCGGCGTCAGCCTTTCAGAATGCGGCGATAAGCCGGATCTGAGAAGCCTTCGCCGCCATTTGGGAAGTTTAGAGTTCGGACTCGGACGTTTAAAAATGATGCGGAGGGTTTTTTTTTTTCCAGTCCCACTTTTTCCTGGGGTCTTTTTGAAAGTAGCGTATGAACGAACGCGTTGACGGTTTTGTGTGTGAGGTCCTGACTTCACTGGAGGGATAGTTTAGTTGGGGGGGGGGGGGGGTCGGGGGTTTCTCGATAACTCCGTTCCTTCCGTCGCTCTCGTGAAGTGATTTCAGGCACCGTTGCTGCCGCAAATAGGAAACCTTCGTCTTTCTGTTGTGCGAAGCGTTCCATTACCGTCAAACTACAGAGGCTCTCCGTGGAGCTCGCTCGACCGTCCCTCTCCCTGCGCAAACTACAGAGGCTCTCCGTGGAGCTCGCCCGACCGTCCCTCTCCCTGCGCAAACTACAGAGGCTCTCCGTGGAGCTCGCTCAGCCGTCCCTCTCCCTGCGCAAACTACAGAGGCTCTCCGTGGAGCTCGCCCGACCGTCCCTCTCCCTGCGCAAACTACAGAGGCTCTCCGTGGAGCTCGCTCGACCGTCCCTCTCCCTGCACAAACTACAGAGGCTCTCCGTGGAGCTCGCTCGGCCGTCCCTCTCCCTGCGCAAACTACAGAGGCTCTCCGTGGAGCTCGCCCGACCGTCCCTCTCCCTGCGCAAACTACAGAGGCTCTCCGTGGAGCTCGCTCGACCGTCCCTCTCCCTGCACAAACTACAGAGGCTCTCCGTGGAGCTCGCTCGACCGTCCCTCTCCCCGCACAAACTACAGAGGCTCTCCGTGGAGCTCGCTCAGCCGTCCCTCTCCCTGCACAAACTACAGAGGCTCTCCGTGGAGCTCGCTCGACCGTCCCTCTCCCTGCGCAAACTACAGAGGCTCTCCGTGGAGCTCGCTCAGCCGTCCCTCTCCCTGCGCAAACTACAGAGGCTCTCCGTGGAGCTCGCTCGACCGTCCCTCTCCCCGCGCGCGGAGAGAGGCGTCGGCCGCCGTTTGAAGCCGCTCAATTAAATATCCTCTCCGAACGAGGCTGTTTCTGGGCGCCGCGCGCGGCTTCAGATGGAGATGGAGGCCAGCCGCCCGCCAGCCGATGAATATTAATGCGGTTTAGTTTAGAAAATACACTGCTTTAATTCAGCAGGGTAATTGAATGGAGACGGCTGTTACAGCGAGCGCGCGCGTGTACGCGGTCGCTTAGAAACCTCGGTCGCCATCCCAGACGGGAAGCTTGCTTTGGTTCGCTTCTCTGACCGAAGCTCCTGTGAAAGGTGCCGGTGGAGACTGTCGCACGTCCAGCCAAACTGGAACCTCAGTGTGCGTCTCCATTGGCTCTCAGGCCTGCTTCAGTCCCGGCTTGGCTTCAGTGCACGGGCACAGCGCAGGCTCTCATGTTCATTCTGTTTGAGGGCAGCACGCTGGGGGGAGCAGCGCCACCGAAGAGGACCGGCCGCCCGTACCATCCCTTCATCCTTTTGGTTTTTCTTGACGTGTCGTCATTCATGTTTCTCAGCCACGCCCCCCCCCCCCCCCCACGACTCGTTAGCGCGATGGCTTCTTCTTCAAGGCCTTGCGCGACCCCCCCTCCCCTTCCCCTCGTCAGTCTCCATAGAGACATCGCAGGTGGTTCGCAGCTGTGTGGCAGATTAAAGGGCACCTCGCTGATGGAGTATCTCTCGCTTCAGCAGCCGACCCCGTGGCAACAGGAACGGGGGGGGGGGGGGGGGCGGCACCTGACATTTGGGCTGCCGTGCAACGGTGCGCCGGGGGTGGAGGAATGGGGGTGGAGGAATCGCTTTTTTCTTCTGGAAAACGACCTTTTCCTCGGTTGCTGTAAGGAGCGTTGAGCCTCAGCGTTTCATCTCCCGCCCCGTGTGCTCGTCAGGAGGAAGGCACCTTCCCCAAACGGCGGAGAAGACCTGACCTCTGACGAGCTCTGCGTTTCACTGGCCGTGCGAGCAGGGCTGGAACAGGAGACAGAGAGAGAGAGAGAGAGAGAAAGCGCCGGTAAGATGGCCGCTCCTCCCGCCCACGCCCTTTGCTCTGTGCGGGGGAGGCGTTCTCTGCGGCGGGGAGGGGGTGGGTTTTTTAAATAACCCTCTTTACGCTCCCTCTGCCTGTGACGGCCTCTCTCTCTCTCGCCGTCAAAGCCGAGCGCTTTCTGACGCCGCCGCTTTTGACGGATTCCCGTCTCCGCCCCGCCCCGCTCTCCCCCTCGAGCCTTCGCCCGTATCTCCGTCGCCGTTAACTGTGTGTGCGCCGGAGAGCGTCCGAGCGTCCAGAGCCGCGCCCCGGGGACACTCTCCCGCCTCGGCCTGGGCCCCCGTTAAAACAGCGGCGGCGCGGGGTCGGCCCGCTCGCCCCTCACGCTCGCCCGTCGCGCGGCGGCCTCTCTGTCCCCCGGGCCCGGCCGCCGGGACGGCGCGGCTCAGCTCCCGCCCGGAAACGGCCGCCCTCCTGTTCCAGACCGAGCTGTTCTTGGACGCTGTTCCCGGCGCGCTGCTGAAAAATGTGTCGCAACGTGGGCTTGGCAGAAAAAGGCCTCGCCAAGCGTCAAGGTTATTCACAGAGTCGCGCCAGGGAATGCAGAGTTTGTCCATGTAAATATGCTTCTGTGCCATTTATCATTCATAATTATTCCCCAATTCAAATCCATTCAATAAAATTTTATCTGTATGGCACTTTTTACTTTAATTCACTGAGTTCCTGTCCTAGTAACAGTAACATTTTAGAAAGTGCAATTGCATTAAGTGCCCTTCAAATTCCACTTTTGCAGTACTGGCAGTTACCACACAGGGAGATTACCTAGAGATTGCATGTTATTTTGGAGTTCTTTGGTTTATGGAAATACTGTATATATTCGCTTGGGTGATGACAACCTCAGGCAAGAATTCAGACAGGTATCGGAGGGGAACAGAATATTCTGTTCCCCCAACCTTCCAGTGTCCACATTTCTACATGCCATGGGCACCCCTATCTCTGACCAACCCTTAATTCAGTCTCAGCAAGCCCAGGTTCAGAGCATAAGGTGTAGTCCCTCAAAGTGAGCAAACCCTCCCAAACTCGTTGAACCCTGAGTAGCCTTCCAGTTCATTCGGTTTGATTTGTTTAGTCCAGATATGTACACTCCTTTGTACATCCATACCCTTGCTTAAGTAGCTCATTGAAGACATGAAAGTACATTGCTTCAAAATTTCTCGAGAATAAAAACACAATCATGACTTCTTTCTGTTGTGGTGCTCATCCATGCAAGACAGACACAACAATGCCATAAGCCAGACATTAATGCAGTGTTTGATTAATAATCCGTTTTTACATGTGTATTCCAAGCTAAATGCTGAATGGCTCTCGTTTGGAAAAGTGTACAGTAAACAGGCTATTGGCCAACAGCCGAAACGAAACCTGTTTTTACACACATAACACTTAATGCTTGTTTGTTGTTCATAATGAGTTTTTTCCCTTTTCTGTTGTAAACCTAACCCAACGCTTGTTTGTAAAAATAACAAGCAGGCTAACGGGCCTCTTTTCCCCCGTGCGGCAGACTTCCTGAAGAGGCAGCTGGAGCAGTACGTGCGCAAGCTGGAGGTGCCGGTGCGGGTGGTGCGGATGGAGCAGCGGTCGGGGCTGATCCGGGCGCGGCTCAAAGGCGCCTCGCTCTCCACGGGCCAGGTCATCACCTTCCTGGACGCCCACTGCGAGTGCACCGTGGGCTGGCTGGAGCCGCTGCTGGCCCGGATCAAGCTGGACAGGTACGAGGTCATTGATGGTTCTCAAGCATGAGTGTTGCCCCTTGTCGAACCTGTGTTTTGTGGTTGTTCCAGTGACCTCGATATGCACTTTCGTACGTCGCTTTGGGTAAAAGCATCTTTAAATGAATGTAATGTAATGTATTTGAAGTTGGGTCTCAGTAGTGCGTGTCCTGGAGCGACCCAGCCCAGCACCGACCTCAGGCCCGGGAGTAAGAGTCAGCGGTTCCTTTTTGGCAGTGTTCAGCCTCGTCAGCCATTTTGGCTCTTGCGTGCTGCTGTAAAAGGAGGCACTTTGAATGCGGACTTCCGGGGGGTGACCAGCTCTGCCACACTGAATGAGCGGTTTGCTCTCTTTCCTCATTCGATTACTAAAGGCTGTGAGGAAGATGTAAGTGGTGTGGGTGGAGGTTGGCATTAAGTAATACGGAGGAAGCTCGTTATCTCTACCCCTGTTGTTCTCCTTTCTTTTCTTTCTGTTGTCATACATTGTTTCATCATCTCGGTCTCTCTCTCTCTCTGCTTTTCCGTCTTTACTTTACTCTCCCTCTCACTCACTGGAATTTCCCCCATTTTTGTCCTATTATTGTCATTTCTGTACTTAATTTTTATTGAATTCATCTCCCTTTCTCACCACTTTATCTCTGTCCCCCTCTCCCCTCCTGTCTCAGGTTCTTTTGTGTAAGAATTACCCTTGCACCATAAGTCACTCTGCTCACTTTATTCTCCCTTTCTCTCTCAATCCTCCTCCCTTTTTCTCTATCTCTTCTCCTTTCTGTCCTGTCCTTATTTCAGTTACTTTTCTTATTTCTGTCTATTTTTTTATTTTCAGTCTCTTTCAATTATTTCAAACCCACTGTCTCTTTCTCCATCTCTCAAATCATCTCTCTCTCTCTCTCCCCCGCTCTCCTGCTCTCTCTCTCCCCCTCTGTCCTGCTTTCCTTCTCTTTCTCTCCTGCTCTCTCTCTCCTGCTCTCTCTCTCTCTCTCTCTCACCCCCTCTCTCTCTCTCTCTCTGCTCTCTCTCTCTCTCTCCCTCTCTCTCTCTCTCTCTCCCCCCTCTCTCTCTCTCTCCTCTCTCTCTCCCCCCCTCTCTCTCTCCTGCTCTCTCTCCTGCTCTCTCTCTCTCTCTCATGCTGAGAGTGACGGGAGCCCATGGGAAATCCTGCAGTGTGTCAGCGGAGCGCTGTGTCCAAGCCCTGGTATCCTGTTTCAGGCCGAGCCCACCAATCCGCTGGCTCCTCTTTCTCTGTTTTCCTATCCTATCAGGAGCGGGTCACGCGGGAATGCCTTGACCCCGCCATCATTAGTCTCCCCTAACCAAAACACGCCCCACACCGCGGCCCGCGCCGTGGGGCGGGGGGAAGGGGGGGCGGGGGGGGGGGGGGGTTGTGCTGTCCGCAGGGTCAGTCCGTGAGAAATGACTGCAATCTGCACTGACATTTCCTTTTTTTCCTCTCCCATAAACCTCTTTAAAAGGCTTTCTCAGGCCTCGGGCTCGGCTTCAGACTCCGCTGCCCACAATGCACTGCATAATTCTCTCCACCCACCGGTATTGAGTAGCTTCCCTCATGGGCTGAATTACTGACATTCTGAGAGAGAGAGAGAGAGAGAGGCGAGAGAGGGGAAGGGAGCGAGGGAGAGAAAGGGAGAGATTGCTTTTGTCATTAAATTACCCTGATATAGACACCGAGGCCTTACCTGTACATTTTGAATGCTTAAATCCTGGGCTACTGAAATGCACCATGGGAAGCCAATGCCCTGGCCAGAATACTTTTCGGCAGTGTAGTAATTTACTATATATATATATATATATATATATATATATATATATATATGCATATATGTATGTACATAGTTTTTTTATATGTGATTTTGTGCTTTGTACCTTTTCAGCAATTTTTTTTACATTACATTACATTACATTTTTTCGCAGACGCTTTTATCCAAAGCGACGTACAAAAAGTGCAAAATGGGAACTCTGAACAAAGTTAATTAATACTTATTTTGTACAGCTTTTCTATGGTGGGGGGGGGGTTTACAAAGAGTGAAATATACAGAATGGTGGTGGTTATTAGGCTAGTCAAGATGAGTCTTCACCACGCCAAGATTTTGATGAGGGGGAGGTTCGGAGAGGGACGGGAAGTTCGTACCACTGGGGAGCTGACTCTGTGATCCCTTTGGGCGGGTGGGACTTTACTAGGCTGCTTCCGCAAGCAGTGGTCGAGCAGGCACGTAGACGAATCATGTCCTGCAAGTAGATGGGGGCTGTCCTGTTGGCAGCAGTGTAGGCAAGGGTCAGGAAAAGGGGATCAGGGGATCAGAACACATGTTAATTTGTTAGCTTGCCTTCGTGGTGACAACAGTCACCAAGTTGCACACACGTTTAATTTCCGCTACTTGACAGTGCTGACTTTACCTCTTAACAAGACCACCGTTTGCACGCTACAACAAAAGGGCACGACGCGTCACAGCTCCACAGTGGCGTTGGCGTCGCGCGGCGCAGGCAGATTTATAGACGTCGTTTCATTTGAAATGAAAGCCTTCAATGGAAGACTTTGTGCGCTTAGGTGCGCGGGAGGACTGGAAGGTGATTTACGTTCAGGCGAACTGAGCCGCCTGACGCTGGCTGAAGCGGCTATGGGCGAGCCGCTCACGGACACCCAGGCTGCCCGTTGCCCGGGTTTCCAGGGCAGATGGTCCTTATCAAACGCTGAGAGAGGCTTCAAACGCTTCGCCAGGGAGGGGGGGTGGGGGGCGTGGGGGGGGGGGGGGGGGGGGGGGGTGAGCTTGGGCAGGTTGAATATCTGATCCACCTTCACGCCCTGCTGGAAAAAGAGCTATTGACACAGGCTAATGAAATAATGAAAAGTGCCTTTGAACTCAAAGCAGCTCTAAAGGCATCGGCAGGCTGAATCGAGAAGTTGAGATGGCGAGGACAACGCGGTCATCGCCATCTATTTGTTTCGCTGTGAATTTACTGGAAATTCCGCACCGGATGATTTTAAGTTTAAAAAAAAATCTTGTGATTTCAGGGACCACACGCTTGTTTTTTCTCTCATTCATCCTAATAAATGTTACCTGTGTAGACCAATACATTCTCTGGAGTTGTAATCCTCTGTAATATATTCTGCACATGATCATGCCGAAAATGTCCGGTTCTCTACAGAATGTTTGCCGCCAGGGCCGTCAGTGGGAGTCTCAGGCTGCAAGGTCGCTGAGCTAATCGCTCATACGCGTCCGCGGAAATCCAGCGCCTTTCGTCTTTCGTATGTTTTATCACGCCATCGAGTGCGGCGGGCCCGGCCCCGGCCGCGCCTCGTAAAAAACACGCGGGCGCTACAGTACGCCTCCTCGTCGGCGCGAGGTAATTGGAAAGAGCGATTAATATTTGCAGCGGCGAGGGCCCCTCTTTAATTAGTTTCCAGCACCGAGCACACCCCAGAAATCGTCACAGGACGGTCGCTATGAGTCACGTCCTCTCCCACGGAGTCGCTGTCTGTCTGGAGCTTATCGAGCGGTAATTTTCTTACAGGCGGTATTTCTTATTACAGTAGTGTGTTGACTCAGGAGCGGTTATTCTGCCGTGAGAGTTAAGAAACCTCGGTGTTTGGACAGAGGAAAAAATAGACACGGGGAAATGGTTGGAAATGAGTTATCTCCAGACATTAAGACCAGTCTGTGTGTGTGTGTGTGTGTGTGTGTGTGTGTGTGTGTGCGTGTGTGTGTGTGTGTGTGTGTGTGTGCACGTGCGTGTGTGTGTGTGTGTGTGTGTGTGCGTGCGCGTGTGCGTGCGCGTGTGCGTGCGTGCCTGTGTGTGTGTGAATACTGATTGTACGGCTGCACTTTTGGCATCTTTTTATTCTCAATCAATGTAAAAACAGAGATGGAGAAGCATCTGGTTATTGGAGGGATGCACTTGACATGCACTAGAAATCAGACCAATCAGAAGCCAACTGGCAACTCCTGGGTTTAATTGACATGAGCTATCGAACGTGCCCCCTGATTCATCATGGGCCTTAGCAACGCTCAGTAAAACACCAGTGATTACTCTGCTGTCAGAGCACTGCCAGGGTAGTGCTGGAGCTGTAGATGAGATACATCACATTTCTGAAGTGAAGGATGGCCTCTGTATTTTTCAGCAGTCGTTTTTTTCTTTCTTTTTTTAAGAACATTTGGTGCTGAACACAGGGCTGAGCGTATTCAATTTCATTACATTACATTACAGGCATTTAGCAGATGCTCTTATCCAGAGCGACTTACACAACTTTTACATAGCATTTTTACATTGTATCCATTTATACAGCTGGATATATACTGATGCAATTTCGGTTAAGTACCTTGCTCAAGGGTACAACGGCAGTGTCCTACCCGGGAATTGAACCTGCAACCTTTCGGTTACAAGCCCAGTTCCTTACCCACTTGGAAACGCATGGTGTCGCCAGGGGCTACTTTTCCCACCTCAGCCCTTCGCTAAGCCTGCATAGAGCAGAGTCAGAGGAAGACCTTTCACATGCGGCTTTGACCGCAATCTGCGGGCACCTGATGGACCAGCAGGGGTCGTTAGGTAGCAGTGCACATGGAACCCTATCCGACTGGACCCTCCCATTCCGTGGGCAATTGCACGTTGCCCTGTGGAGCTACCGACCACAGTCACTGCTGGCACTTTCCGGATTCGATCGAAGGCCATGACGCTCATCCTCAGTGTGGTGCCTTAACTGAATGAGTCATCCAGCAGACCCCTCTTAGTCATTTTAATACTTCAGTCAATAACAGTAAATATTGTTGGAAATAATTTGTTTCAATTCGTCTGTGTATTCAGTTAATGTGGTACGGGTGTATTTACTCCCATGGTCCATCTTAGAAGTATACTTCTACTGAGGGGGAGAGCAGACAAAGAAATGGCCAGTGTTCATCATAATGTCTATTTCATCACAAGTCATATCACAGTTGCAATATCTAGCAAAATGATATCTAGCAATATGTATTGTTCATGCCGTGTTGAAGCCATATTACCAAACTGTATACAAACTGTACCAAAGCGTGTTTTTCTGAAAACTTTGCTGTTAAAAAGATGAGGAGAAATGGTTTTTGGGTCAGAGTCCATTTCCTCCTCTGGTTGCGTTTCATCATCAGCAGCGGGCACAGTAGGTGGGCGGGAGGAGGGCATTGGCAGCGCTAATCCTGTTTGGCTGCCAGCCTCCGAAACGCCATCAACGTCTGTGAGTCTCCCAGCCCAGGAGCCCAGGAATCAATAGCACTTTGTTCAGCCTCCAGGGTGGTTGTTCCTCCCCTCCTATTTATTTATTTTTATTGTTAATTACATTTTCGGCCATTTTGTCCTCAGGCCCGTAGCGTGGAAGGCTGTCGTTAATTCGGTGCTTGTGGTGGACAGTGCGCTTCCGACCGGCCGGCCGTGCGCTGAATCCAGATGGAACCCCGCTGGTTTTTGTCTGTTTCGTTCCTGGGCGGGAGGTCTCAGCGCCGGCCAGGAGCTGAAAAGGGGGCCGTTTGCATTCATTTACTCCGCGGATGAGCATTCAGGTCTGGCTGCACACGTTCTTTCCTTCTTTCTTTTTCCTTCTTTACTTTTTTTTTTTTTTTTGAAGGTCACGGAGCAATGGGTTTGGGAAGGCTGACTGCGGCATTTTAAGGTCGTGCGAAAGGACGCCTTTGCTTCGGTAGCAGCGGGAGCCGCTCCTGGCTTTGCGTGCGTGAGAGAGAGAGAGCACCCGTGCCGCGACGCCCGGGCTTCGGCGCTCCTCGTCCGTCACGCGGCCCCCGGGCCGAGCCGGAGAGCTTTCCGGAACCAGCCGCGGTGATCGATGGTGTTAAGGGACGCCCCGGGCTGCTGTGCGGAAGGAAATGAGCGGTTTACCTCGTCGTTATCGTTTAACATGCACGACTTAGCGCGCCGGCTAATTATTTTTTGCGAGTCTTCTGAGGTGAGGAGCGAAAGTCGATTGGAATTTCAAAATGGAGCCCTGAGGGAAGGTTGTCACAGACACCTGCCACCCATCCCCACGAAAACAGGCCTTTTAATCCAACAATGAGTTAAAATGTCTATTTTATGCACTACTTGGCATATTTCTCAAAGAGACTTTGCCGTATGGTCTGGTAACGAATACTGGCCACGCCAGTGCTGACTGACCAGCGGCCCCTCACATCATTGGCCAGAGCGTCCCTTGGCAACGATGTGTTGTCCCTGGCTGGTTGTACACCAGGCAGCCCCTCTGGTGCTGCAGTGTGGCTACAGCATCTGTGTGTGGAGCTTGTGTGCTGTGAAGTGAAAAGAGTGTGTGGCTGGCTGCAGGAACCCCAGAGAAGGCGTGTGCTTTCCGCCTCCTCCAAGCCCAAGTTACAGTCGGTGTGGGGTTTGAAATAAGCCGTGTGAGTCCAGGCATACAGGGCTGATAGCCCCCCCTCAGCCTGTTTTTATCGACTCCTGCCTCCCTCCCTCCCTCACAGAACACTCTCTTTCTCTCCCCTCTCGCGCTTTCTCCCTCCCTCTCTCGCTCTCTTGCTCCCTTTCCCTCTCTCACTCTCATGCTCCCTTTCCCTCTTACCATCCTCTGTCTCTCTGTCTCCTCCTCCTCTCTGTCTCCTTCCCTCTATTGCTCTCTATCTCAAGTTAATGCATGTTTTACTGGCATGATATTCCCAAGCCTTAAAACATTGAACATATTAAAGTACAAAAGAGCACTAAAGATATCAGACATGGTATCTGTCTCGCTCTCGCTGTCCCTCGAGCCATCTTTCTCTCTCTCTCTTTCTCTCTCTCTCTCTCTCTATTGCCTCTCATTTTCTCTCACTCGCTGCCTCTCTCTCTCTCTCTATCTCGTCTCATTGTCTCTCTCTCGCTCGCTCTGAGGGCTGACTCTAGCTGATGTCGGTCTCCGCGGCGTTCGTCGCACCTGCGCGCGGCCGATGACTCACCGCCGCCGTTCCTAGAAAGCTCAAGGTCAGCTGTGGAGAGCGGGCTTGCGCCGCGGATACCTGGGAACAGACGGCATCCTCGCCGTCCGGCGCTAAGGCCGCCGCGGCGCCCGAGTTAATGCCCGTGAACGCTCGACGCAGGCGGGCCTCTCTTTTCAAATCGCCCAATCGCTCAGGTGGATTTCAAACGAAGGAACGCCGCGTCTGTCGGGCCGCCGCGGCAGGGCCGGGCTTCCAGCGCGGCTAGCTGAGCTGAATTCCACCCTGCTGGCTCTGACTCGTCGAACCGTCCGCCTCTTTCCCACACAGCCCCCGTAAATACGCACAGCAACGATGCTCACCCAGTGTTTGACCCAGGATCCATTTAGAGGGGGCCAAGGGCATGGCCTAGGTCAAACACTGCTTTCCTGTAGGTTTATTAATGCTATTACCTGCTAATTACTGCTGGTGCCTGTCTGTTGCTGCTATAGGAATGCTCTCTGTGTGTGCAAACGATGTTGGGGACAACAGAAGTCCCAGTGTACAGCAGTTTGAGCAATCTTTGATTTACTGAAAGTGGATTTAGCTCAACGTGGACACGCTGCTCTCCTTTAGGGGTGTAGTTTCCAGAAGGATAAAGACATTCGGGTGTACATGTAGACATTAGCGCCAGATGCCTGGCTGGACAGGAACCTCAGAGAGGGAGGTTGATTATCTGGGTTGGGCTTCTCATCTCCTGTCTCCTGTGCGCGTTTTCTCCCGCAGGCGGACGGTGGTGTGCCCCATCATCGACGTGATCAGCGACGACACCTTCGAGTACATGGCCGGCTCCGACATGACCTACGGGGGGTTCAACTGGAAGCTGAACTTCCGCTGGTACCCCGTCCCGCAGAGGGAGATGGACCGGAGGAAGGGTGACCGCACGCTTCCTGTCAGGTGAGCCGGCGAGCCCCGCCCACTCGGAGCTGCAGCTGTTTGGACCCCCGCCGAGGAGGACCCCTCATATCACAGTCCCTCTGCAGGGGGGATCTACTGTTTATTATTTCTTTGGGAACAGCTGACGCACAGCATCCTGTACACATGAAAAAGTGTTGGAAGGAGACAAAACTATGCATACAATAGAATGTAAGATGGGCAATTATAGCGATGCAATGTAAATACAACGCACTGTGGACTGTTGCGAAATGTCTTACTGATATGAGATAAGATACTGGAAGTGATGAATGCTAAAGGGTTCATTTCCCCCAGCCATTTAAGAGATATAGTGAGGGGGTAGGGAAAAAGATTATAGACAGGAAGAGGAGAGGAATGATGGAAGGAAGGAGGGGAAGCGAAAGGGAAGAGGTATGGGGGCGGGAGCTGAGGGACGAAAGCAAAGCGCGCTGTGTTTCTGTCCTGCAGCTTCGCGGTCTCGTTCCGTTATGTACGTTCCGCACCCCCGTCAGGTCACCCTTCGGGGCGGCAGCCTCGATTCCGAAAGCCAGCCGTCCCGCGGAAGCCGCGAGCCGCTCGTTTCAGCCTCGGCCCGCGTCCGCGCCAGCGCCGCGTCCTGCCTTCCGCCAGCGCGCGAATGCCTGGCATAGCCCCGCCACTCACGCAGTCTGCTATTTCCTGGTGTTTCGCAGCATCTGTGCGGCTGGTCCTGAGCCCCCGCGCGCGCGCGGTCCGTTTGAGTCTGAGGCCTCTGAGGGCTGCGTCTCTTTATCGCACTGCTTTCACTCTGAAGCCCTTCCCGTGTAGCTCTCTCTCTCTCTCTCTCTCTCTCAGCTCTCTCTCTGTCGCAGGGCTCCCTGTGGTACGCTGCTCTTGCGAGCGATCTTGCTTCAGTCGGTTTTACATCCATCCCCAAGTCTTGAGCTGCGGAAAAAAAGAAGTACTGGCACTCCGCGGGGAGAAAGAACAGTCCCCTCTGCGTAGTTTGATCCTTGGCAGAGGATTTGGGAAGTAGTTTTACTAAATTGCATTACATTTGTTTAGCTGACACAACATCCACAGCACTTCATTTATCCAGAGCGACTTGCAATGCACAATACTAATGACTAATATTAATTACTGATAATCACCAATGCTAATTACGCAAATGAACGCTAAATGAAAGAGAACACGGCGAACTCGGTAATGTGACTCTGGTTCATTTGCTTTTTGCTTTTTAGATTCAAATCTGAAACTGACCTGTATTTGCTAGAATAATAAACAGAAGTTAGCTTTTTTCCCACTACAAGCAGTTGGGTGCAGCCATTTTGGAACGAGCTCACTTGTGACATCACAAGGTTGGTTTGTCTGGCTGCTCAGTCTAGCCCTATTACTGTACTAGAGTGCTGACTTTCAATGAGCTCAACGATGAATCATTAGAAAAAACAAAAAAGCTGGCTGGCTGCTCTGAAATGGCAAAAGTCCACCTGTGGTTCGAAGGACAAATCCTGTTCATCGATGACCCGCTCCTCCACGTGCTCTGTCTTTGTAATAAAGTGGTCCCTGTAGTCCCATCGCCACTGTCCCACAGGTGGACTCTGCCATTTCAGAGCACACAGGCAGTTGCAGACTTGTCAGAGGCAGCTTCTGAATATTAATATTTTTTGTTTGTTTTGTTCAGTAATACTCATTTGAGCATCCTTGGGAAAAAAAAGATTCTTGGGTTCTTCATTTTGTTTTTTCTCATGAATCATCGTTGAGCTCATTGAAAGTCAGTGCTCTAGTACAGTAATAGGAAAAGCTTGAGCAGCCAACACAAACCAACCTGGTCATGTCACAACCGAGCCTGTTCCAATATAGCTGCGCCCTCGTGTTAGTAGTGGCAAAAAAAGCAAACTTATTTTTCTAGCAAATATGGGTTATTTTTCCAATTGAATGCAGGGTTATATCTTATCAAAGGACAAAAGCAAATGAACCAGAGTCATATTACTAAGTGCTTCATGTCTCATTTCAGTTTTAAATGAATGGGTCTCTGTGTGCCTTTAAAACATGGTTACATATCATTAGGCAACACTTTTACCGTCATACATCAAAGCTCATGATTAAAGGGGACATAGTGCAGCTCTGGGGAAAAAATACAACCCAGGAATGGCGCATGGTTGAATGTACAGTACCAAGCATTTTTAATTTAGCCCGGTGCTGTGAAGGCAGTCCCACATTCACTAGACTCACCAAATACTGAGCTCTTTGTTCTTAACATTAGATGGTCTGTCTCCCTTAAAAATGACTTGCCAATTTGACACCTCTTATGAATATTAATGAAGGGGCCGTGGTCAAGCACAACACTGTGGCATTGGGAGGTCTGTTACTGTAATATAGCACCGGATACATCGGTTAGCACCCAGAACCTGCTGTAGTTATGAAGAGAGCATACAAGCGACGTCCTCATCTTCAACTCATAGGAGGGTAGCATGTAGAATTAGTGGGGCTGATGGCTACAGTGTGTTCAGGTTAACATTTTCCCTTGATTCATTTCTGAAGGAAAAAGATGAGCACATACTCAGATTCAGCTTGAATGTGTAGCTATAAACTACAAAAATATGAAATACAAATCTTGCATCAGTACAGCAGCTCTGCTAAGGAATTGTTGTGTTGTTCCAGGAGGTATTGTATTTATTTCATTTAAAATTTGAAATGCAGTCTAATTAAATATAGATTCCCATTTAATGACAGCTGCAGGGCAAAGTACCCTTGATTTGGCTGGAGATATAGTATCTGTGCATCTGGGTTATTTCACAAATCTGCCTTAACAATGATTAATCGGTAAGCTGGTATAATATCTGATCGGTGCGTTGTTTAGCTATTCAAATGAAATTCTCCCAGTGCTTGAATTGAATGCTTGTTATTTACCGGGGGTTGTGATGGGAATAAATGCATAAGCTTTAGTCAGATTCTAGCAGTGGGGAGGTTTGGGGGGAGGTTTGGGAGGAGGGAGAGTTAGGGAATGGGGAGGAGAAAGTTTTCTTCCACTGAATGAATTGGCCTGAGTCCTTCCTGGAGAATCTGCACCCCTGGCCGTAGAACTCAGCGGACACCCCCAGAGGTGTCTGTGCGATTTCATAACTTGCATGCACATTAAACAGCAGCCCCCAGAGGCTGTGAATCCCCCCCCCCCCCCCCCCCCCCCCCCCCCCCCCCCCCCCCCCCCACATTTGAGCTGTCCATCACTTCTCTGCGTCCTGTTTCTTGCCCTGCTCTCTCTCCCTCTCTCTGAATGCAGCGCTTAATCGTCCTCTGTAATCCATCTTCAGTGAAGATTAAAACTGCGTGATGTAAACGGGTGGCAGTTCGCTGCTCGCCCGCCTGGCCCGCATGCGCACACCACAGGGGGCTGGGGAGAGAGCGAGAGAGGCCAGAGAGAGAGAGAGAGAGTGAGTGAGTGAGAGAGCGACAGAGGCCGAGAGAGTGAGCGAGCGACAGAGGCCGAGAGCAGAGGGAGGGAGAGAGGGAGAGAGCGACAGAGGCCGAGAGCAGAGGGAGAGAGAGAGGGAGAGAGAGACAGAGGCCGAGAGCAGAGAGAGAGAGGGTTGAAAGGAAATGGAGTCAAGAGGGCGAGAGAGGGAAGACAAGACGAAGAGACAGATAGGAGAGGCCGTGAGCAAAAGAGGAAGGAAGGAAGGAGTGGGGAAAGGGTAGATGACAGCTGGAGGACACTCTGGCTAATCACAGGGAGAGGGGGGCGGGAGATCTGGAGGCGAAGAGTTAGGGGGCGGGGCTACAGCACAGAGCCCTCCCCCAGCTCCGCCCTGCTATGGAGTTAGCCCCGAGCCACACTGGAAGGCCTTTCAGCGCGGACCTCCTGAATATGAAATGAGGAGGCTCGCTTTACCTCCTCACGGGCGCTGAGCTGAGAGGCTCTCTTATTTAAGGCCAAACGGACAGAAAGGGATCCTTTTCCCTCCAAAGCAGCTCGGTTGCGCAAATATATATTTCTGGAAATCAGTAGAAGATTTCCATTTCCTCAAGTATGTGTGCTGGCAGGTTTTATTTTGGATGCGCTGAATGTTTTGCTAATTGTTTCCATGGCTCTTTTAGTTCTGTCTCAGGAGAACTAGCAGAGTTTTCTGTCCAAGTGTGTGGGATTTAATATGCCCGTTTAGGCAGAGTGTAGCTTTATGACTATCCTTGTTTAAAATCTCTAAAATCTGTCTGTTGTTTTTTTAAATTTACATTCTTAGTCTGTTGCCTCCCCCACACACACACACATGCACACACACACACACACACACACACACACACACACAAACACACACACACACATTCATTGAGATCAGCCACACACTTGCCCCTTAGTAACAGCCGCACGCTAGGCGTTTGGTAGCATGCGTGACGCTAGCTGCGCTGCGGCTCTTCCTGAGCCCTCCTGTAAAGGGAGGCCCAGCGCGCCCCGCCCTCCTGAAACAGAGTCAGCCTCGGCGCATTAGTCACCTTTCCTCTGCAGATGGCGCTTCTGGCAGCGTTTCCCGCCGCTCTCTGGTCCCGCTCAGATAGCATTCCTGAGAAAAACAAACGTATCAAAAGGTCCCAGTGTTGCACTTTATCAATGCTGTAAAATGAGTAATGTTTTAATCAACCATGCCAGTTAACTTTTCAACCCACAGGTCACCTATAGGTTCCGAGGTATATGAATACTGTTATATCGGAGCATTCATTCTCGATTGTCAGGTAGTTTGCTTCCCCAGTATTTTTGTGGAACCAGATCTGTTAAGAAAAATGTTTTTTGTTCTTTACTACAATGAAAGTAGAGAGTGAACAGCAATACTAATTACAGTAATAATTCATTGTATTTATATAGCACCTTTTCTCGCACTCAAAGCACTTTACAACGATGAGGGGGAAACTCAACCACCACCAATGTGTAGCACCCACCTGGGTGATGCACGGCAGCCATTTTACACCAGAATGCTCACCACACATAAGCTGAGGCGTAGAGGGAGAGTTTTTAGCCAATTAAATCAGGGGTGATTAGGTGTCAGGTTGGGAATTTAGCCAGGACATCGGGGAACTCCCTACTCTTTGCGAGGGTTGTTCTAGGTTTAACATCTCACCGGAAAGACTACATCTCCTGCAGCACAGCTTCCTCATCATTGCACTGGGGAATTTGGCATTATTTTATCAGAAGGTAGATCACCCCCTACTGGCCCAGTAACTCAAGTTCCAGCAGCAACCTAGTTGTTCCAGGAGGTGTCCTATCCAGGTACTAACCAAGCCCACACTTGCTTAGCTTCCACCGTTCGGCAGGAGCAGGGTGCATGGTGGTATGGCTGCTGGCACATGGGTCCAAGTGCGCACAGATTACACCGGTTTGTCCTTCTCTCCTCACTCAGCCCAGAGGCCTTTGTGCTAACCTCCGTTCCTCCTCAGAGGTGCATTATGCCTGGTCAAAGAAAGAGCAGCGTTCTGAACGCTAGTATGCGTCAAGCACTTTGGCCTCCGCACCGCCGGGCACTGCTAGCCAGTCGTTGTTGCCTCGTTGCGCTGGGTCCGTAATGGATTAAAGCACGGTAATGTAAGGCCTGTCAGTCAGTCTTGCCCCACTCCCCAGCAGAGGCCACATAGGAAGGCACTGTTCTTAGTCATTCAAGGTCACATGACAGTCTCTGGGAAATAACTCCGTACCCCGACACGCACTTCATCCAGTAAACGTCGGGCAGACCACAAAAAATGGCCCCCAAAAAAAAACAGCTAGTGAGACTGCCAAACCAAACCCCACAACGTGCCATAAAACTCAAAGATTGACTGTGAAGATAAGAAGAAACTATTTGACGGCAGCGGTATTAAATAACATGCTTTCTGACCGTGTCCGCCGGTTCAAGATTAGCTTTTTATGACTTAAGGCCTGCTGGCCTTGGCTTTATGAGTCACTATTAGCCGGCCTTTCTGGTCAGTAATAGAATGTCTCTCGGAAGTCTGTGACATTCTGAGAACAGATCCATAATCCGCCGCGCCGACAGCTGCTTTAAGTATTTGTAACTTTGGGATGTTTTTCCTCCGGCGCTGGGCATTGTAGTTCCTGACCCTGTTCTCCATGGCTAACGGCTCAGGCTTATAAATAACACGGTGCAGAAAAACACAACAGCGGCAGCAGGGTAAATGGGAAAACAAGGCCCGAAATAGGACGCCGAAGAAGGGATAGATGTGAAAAACAGGAAAGTACGGGAATAGAGGAAAACACGTCCTGTGCTTGAGGGCGGCAGCAGGGGGAAAGGGGACGTGCACAATGTTGTTGCGAGAAAAGAGGGAGAGGTGTCAGCGGCGCAGAAGATAGCATCTCCTGGTCCCTGACAGCAGCAAACACGGCGCCCAGCGTTGTCACTCTCTTATCTTTCTCACACTTTTTTCATCTCGGAGAGGAAGGCCTTTCGCTTGCGTAAGTCGCGACGGTCCTCGCGGGACGCCTTCGCCGTGTCAGAGCGGGCGTGGGGCAGCCGGGCTGACGAGGGGGCCCGGGGTAGGGGAGGGAGCTTTCTGGAGAAAAAACTCCGCTTGTGCAATCGAGGCAAAGATCTTCTCAGAGTCGCGACACTCTTAGATTTACTTTTTGCTTGTTTGCTGGTTTTGAAGAGTGCTGGCAGGATGGGAGAATGGGGGTTTGCCAGAGCTGTGTGAGTTTAGGATGTTATTGCCCTGGCTGTCCCCCCCCCCCCCCCCCCCCTTATGGGTAGGCCTGGCTTTGTGTACACCGGTGGGCCTGTGTCCCTGCCACCTCTGCCAGGAACCAGTTCCAGAGAGGAAGCAGTTCTCCGACTGCGTGCGTCTGAGAGGGACAGCAACCTACTGCACATGTGCAGACCCCCATCCCCCTCTTCGCTGTGTCAAATGCCTTTGAGCTATTTCAGTATGTGACAGCTCCTCATATCCGCCTCCAGAATAATCCCCGCGTGGGACCTGCGCTGTGGAAACGCTGACACGGGGGAGTGCGGCGCTGGGGTCAGAGGTCACGGGGAGGGCCTTGCATCGATCCGCGCGGGCGCTTGCGTGGCTAGGCTGCGGCTGAGTGCCGGCGATCCATCATTAAAATGGATTCATGGCTTTTTTTTGTACTTTTACTGGTGTAATTAATAAAGTCTGAGTTTATGTCCTTGTCAGCTCTTAACTGCCCACAGATAAATCTGTGCCAGGAGCATCCAGTGATCTGCTAGTCATTAGAACCGCATCCATAAATGATCATAAAAATGTTTGAAGCATTTATGGACACTGCTGAATATGCATAGTGTTATATTAACCGTGTGTGTGTCCCTGTTTGCTTGGCAGGAGAGTGGGGTCACGCTGATTTAAATCGCACTGTTTGGCTGTGGAGAGTAAAGCTCCTTTGAACAGTTTGCACTCGTTCCAGTCGGCTTGAAGTAGTTACACTCATTTTTGCTCCCCCTGAATCCTCCCTCTCGTGTCGATCCGTCGCTTGTCCCTGTTCATACCGCTCTCTCATCAGTCACTGTTCAGTCTCAGTCCAGTCGCATTTGGCAGCTGTCGTCTGCAGGGAAAGGTGTAACGCGATGAGAAGATGGAGAAACACGAGCCCAGACGCAGTTTATTAAACTGGGCGGGGCTGTAATGAAAGGCGCACTGAAGGAACACAACACGCTCCACCTCGGTCCGCATCACCGTCAGTCTGAGATATCGGTGCGCTGCCAAGCCACACTTTCCCAAGGCAAAGCTGGCCACTTTGTTTGGACCTACAGTGTATAAAGGGGCTCAGGGACAGTGGAGGTGGTTTGTTCCCCTCACATATACTGTACACACACACATACACACACACAAACACACAAACACACATTCACACGTACACACATACACACACACACAAACAAGCAAAAGCTCACACACACACACATGCTCATTCAATTTGGCCCTCCAGTCACATGATTTTAGATGAACCACACACTTGCCCCTTAGTAACACCCACACACTTGCCCCTTAGTAACAGCCGCACGCTAGGGGTTTGGTAGCATGCGTGACGCTAGCTGCGCTGCGGCGCTTCCTGAGCCCTCCTGTAAAGGGAGGCCCAGCGCGCCCCGCCCTCCTGAAACAGAGTCAGGCCTCGGCGCATTAGTCACCTTTCCTCTGCAGATGGCGCTTCTGGCAGCGTTTCCCGCCGCTCTCTGGTCCCGCTCAGATAGCATTCCTGAGAAAAACAAACACGCGCGCTCCAAAATATTCTTGGCGTTGGGTTCGCTCCCCTCGGTTCCTCTCGCCCATCCTGCAGTTTCGCATCTTATCCACGAGCAGAAATGAATTGTAATGACAGAAAGGGAGGTCCGACACATGACGAGAACCCCAGACCGTGGCCCCCCATCAGCCAATCAGTAGCATTCGCATCACAGAGCAGCTCCAATTAAGACGCGGCAGTTTGGGCCCCCTCACCTTCTTAATTAACGAGGACCCAGCTGACTCCATGGCAGCCATTACGGGTCTGGTTTATTAGCAGGGGGATGAGTGTGGCTCCTCTGCAAATTGCTGTGTGAGTCACAGAGTGGCCTGGTAAGTTTTGGAGATGTGGGCGCGGCGGGGTTTTGGGTTTTGATTAAGCTAAGCCTAACTGAAGGAGTTCCCCAAGTGTCGGCTGTCGGCTAAATGGCCAACTAAACACCTCTGTTTTGCTGGCTAATTTAGAGCAATCACTGAATTCCTCTAAACGGAAGGGCAAAAAGGCTACCTCGGTTATTGACTGAACACTGTGATGAACATGTTGTTAGTCTGCATAATCCGTTCAAGGTGCTTGATTTTTTTTTTTCCTTTAACCCATAAGAATGATGTAATCAGAATAATTTGGCTCTCCACTGCCAGCGCCCCTCACTGGCTACTTTCTCATTTGGCTGGCTACCCAAAAATTTGGGAACCTCCTGCTGACTGGTTTGTGTCTCCTGTCAGGACTCCCACCATGGCCGGCGGGCTCTTCTCCATCGACCGGGACTACTTCCAGGAGATCGGCACCTACGACGCCGGCATGGACATCTGGGGAGGGGAGAACCTGGAGATCTCCTTCAGGGTATGGCTCTGACTTTTCTCTCCTCTCCTCTCCTCCCCTGTACCATTTTATTCCCATTTGCCTTTTCTTTTTAAACGGTGGAATATAATTCAGTCCAGACTGCAGGCCATTTTTTTCCCCTCCTTCTGGAATGCGCCCTGGACAGGTTCATTATCTAGTCGAGCTCAACTGAGCAAGGCAGGGAAAATTAGAGGGATTTACTATGTCTTTCCCTCCTGTCCTTTAAACTCATGTTTCTACCTACGGTCCCATCCATTGGGGTCAGGGGTCAGGGGTCAGAGTGACGGAAAGCCCTGTCCGTCATCAGCCTCCTTCTAGCTCCAACTCAAAAGCATCGCCAGAAAGTAACATTGCCTTCCCATTGCGGGGTCCAATTAGATAGCTCATGAAAAGCCCCGCCCTGAGGGGAAAAAAAGCCCCACAGGAGCAGAGCCCCACTCTAGATCCTCCTGGGCCACTCGATGATCTCATCTCCCCATGCCCTCCTGGCCACTCCGCTCTCCTGTATGTTAAATGCCAACCCGCCCCCCCCCCCCCCCCCCCCGCCCCCCGCCCCCCCCCCCCCGGAGCATGCAAGCGCTCTGCGGCTCCCTGTGTCAGCGCAGCCGATGAATAAATCATCTCCCACTTACTCCCCTCCCCGCCCCGCCCCGCCCCGGCGGCTCCTCCACGCGCGCCGTGCGCGAGGTCGCCGCCGTCTCTCCCGCCATCTCTCCCGCCGTCTCTCCCGCGCCCTCCCCGCCGCCCCGCCGGCGTTTGGGTGGGAGGAGCGGCGCTCGCGGACTGGAGGAGCGGTTGGGAATCTCTTAACCGCGTGCCCGGCCGTCTCCGCGGGGCCTCGGCTCCGGTTCCGCCCCTCCGTGCCGAGGCGGGCGCGCGGCGGGTTGAGCCGCGCTCCGTATGCAGGGGCACGCCTTATGAACCGCGCCGTGCGAGCGCTGGGGAGGCATGCGCCCGCATCACTTCAGAGCATTGTGCAGGGGGAGGTCATTCCAGACGCGTAGGTCACTGAGATTGAGGAAGCGGTGGAGTGACGAAGTGTATGTGCTTCTGATTGTGTCTCTTGTCTGTTGTCGTGTAGAAGTGTGTTTCAGAAGGCAGAATGCGTGTGTATGTGTGTTTACGTGTTTGTATGTTTGTGTGCATGTGTATGATTATGTATCAGTGTGTTTGTATTACAATGTGTGAAAGTGTATATGACTGTGAGCCTCCACCCTCTCACTGTTTAGACCTCTCTCTCCCTCTCCCTCTCTTTCTCTCTCTCTCTCTCTCTCTACCTCTCTCCCTCTTCCCCCCTCTCTCCCTCTCCCTCCCTCTCTCCCCCTCTCTCCCTCACACCTCCCTGGGTGCAGATCTGGCAGTGCGGAGGGACCCTGGAGATCGTCACCTGCTCGCACGTGGGTCACGTGTTCCGGAAGGCCACGCCCTACACCTTCCCCGGGGGCACGGGCCAGATCATCAACAAGAACAACCGCCGCCTGGCCGAGGTCTGGATGGACGAGTTCAAGAACTTCTTCTACATCATCAGCCCTGGTGAGTCTGCCCCCAGAGAGGGGCGGAGCCTCCTTCACACGGCCTTCTGTCCTCCTTCAGCGGCCAATGGTGGGAAACCACCATGAACACCACAGAGCCACACAGTCTGTGAAATTAAATGAGCTTACTGCTATTAAGTGTAAAGACAAAACATGTTTACATCCTTAATAAATTTCATATTTCGTGCTAATTTCTGCACTCAATTAAAAATTTACCTTACAGGCATAACGTGTGGTGCAACACCATCAGTAATAATAATAATCATCATCATAATATAGTAATACAATAAAGAAATGTAAAAGTTTAAGGACAATTACTGTACTAATTACTGTGATAAGAATAATATGAACATATTTTCAGGTCGACATGCTGCAGTAGAACTCCAGCCCATATATTATAAATACATTTAAATCTTTTCTTCATAATGTGGTATGCATCAGAAGTTACAGGAAGTGCATAAAATATTCAGATGCAGCGCCACAGCGCGTATTAAAATACCTCAGCTGGGTGGGGGGGAGGTGTTTTCTTTTCTCTCCCTGCTTCTTTCCCTTCCTCTTTTGAAATGTCAGAGCTGTCCCATCACTCAGCATTACAGCAGGCGCTGTGGACACCCCCGATCTCTCCGCCCTGCGCCTCTCCTGACAGGGGGGGGGGCCCTTCGTACGTTTAGAACCGGGGGCCCGGCGCGTCTTCGGGGCGCTTTTAACGCCCCGCTCTGCCCAGGCTGCATTCACGCGGGCAGCGCCCGCGCCCCGTCCGTCCGTCCGCCATTTTCTATAAATGGGACGCCTCGATTTAGAATTCCAGGAGCTTCTGCCCGCGAGGGAAGTATTGACTCGGAGCGCGATGCCGCGGATAATGGATATTAATATCTCTGCCAATAGCGCTTAGTGTAACCCTGAGCGCAAACAGCCCGCGGCCCGCGAGGGGAATGGCTAATGCGCGGGGCCGCTGGAGCCACCGCGTGCCCAAGGCGGTGAGTCACCGTCCAGCGCCTGCTCATGACCCCCCCCCCCCACCCGCCCACCCCCTTCCCTCCTCCCAGAACGGTTAAGGGCAGCTAAACTTTATTTATCTAGCACTTTTAAGGTGGTGCTCTCGAAAGTGCTGCGCAGGGCCAATACAGCACAGAGAATGCCATAAACACGGGAAAAGTAGTAAAAGGGGGAAGAACAAAAACCTTAACAAGCAGGTAATGTTAGATAGCGCACAGGGGCATTTTATTTCTCTCCCTTCTCACCTGACCTTGTTCAAACTATAAACTGGAAGGGAGTAAATCACCATCTTCTGTGCGCTGTGCACAGAGCCCGGCCTGGTGCTTTTAAATCAGCTTGATGAAAACCTGCAGATGGAAGTGTTTGGCTTAGGAGGGGTTCCTGACTCTCTTATTGGTTAGATGGGGTGTCCTTAGAAGGCCTGGGACCAAGTTTAGGGCTCGTAACAATCCTCCCCCTTCAGCTTACCTCTTAAAAATAAAAAATAAAAGTAACACAAAAGGCAGGCACAGAACAGAGCAAGGCAGTATTACATAGTCAGTACTATGCCAGCTTTTGTATTTGTACTTGTATTTGGGTTAATTCACAGGGTGCTTGTTTCATTTTTCTCGTAAGCTCGAGCGCAGACAGGGCCATAATGGGAGGAGGATGTCGTGGGATTTTGTGTCCGTGTCCGGTGCGAGCCGTCTATTAGCTCTGTGACAGGCGGATGTTGCCGTGGTGACCTTAGCGAGCGCAGAGGGTCGCCGGGCGACGGCGGCTGCCCGGGCCGGTAGACTGATAGTAATTTCATGGTACAGAGCTTCTATTAACCTTGCCCGCTCACCGGAGTCACTGCAGAGGCTGGAGCCCAGTGGTGCTCTCAGCATGGGGGGGGGTTTCACTGCCCCCCCCCCCCCCCCCCCCCCCCCCCCCCCCCACTGAATTCTTTATTCCCCTCCACCCCACAGCACCGCTCAGCTTACTGCCTCTGCGCTTGCTTTTACATCACTCTCTTATGCTGTGCTTTATCCACAGTGTAAATCAGAGGTGCACTTCCTCTGTGCACTTTCTTGATTTTGTATAGTTTTTCCAGGGTTTTTTGGGTTTGTGGTTCACCCTGCCCACGTACGTCTCCGGGTATTAAAGTACTGGATTTTGCCCTGTCCGCCCCGTGTTTCGGGGGGGGGTTAAGCACTTGAGTTGACAGAGCGCGGTTTAATTCACCCAGAGCGGGCGGGAGATGACAGCAGTCTATGCGGCTGACTCAGCTCTGCTAGTGTGCAGTGCAATGGGGACAGTGGGCTGGTATCACTCACTGCTAAAGACAAAACAAAACGGCAGGTGCTCCTTTTGGATCCTCGCTAAATTGCCCAGAAATTATTGATAAATATTGATTAATAAAAAAATTTAAAAACAACTATTGGTATAAAATAAAGTTGGAAACTTTATTTGCCTTCTTGGCTTTCTTTTTCAGAAAACCGCTTATTGGCTGTCAGCTCTGTTTCTTTCAGAAACAATATACAACAGCAGCTAGCTGAAACTCAAGCATATGACAGCATTGTGAATGGATGGATCTGTGGCAATGGTACAATGGAAAGGTCATTGCTTTGTTTCACATTAAGTATAAGATCATATTTCTCTAGCAAATGTTGGCTACAAGCTGTCAGACTGGTTAGTCAGTTTACATTTTTCTCCTACTACTCAAAGTTATTTTTCTGTAGATGAATTGGTGACTTGTTTACAGCAGTGTTCCAGGTAATTTTGCAATTGGAGTGAAGTTATAGGCTATTCAATCTGAATTCAGAAACCTGACTGAACAGAACTGGACGTAATGAACCAATTGCTGTGATTGGTTCCGATAAGTAAGACTCCACCCCTTCTCAGGTGGAAGAAGCCTCTCTCTCCCAGCATTACATCTTAACAGTGTGGCACCATTAGCAAGGTTTCCTACACGACCCCCTTTATGTCTTGAAAGTCATTAAGAGCCTTTTATTATCGGTTCTCACACATTAAACTCGGTGGCGTGTACAGAAGCTCAGTTTAAAACTCTTGACTGATGCGATGAGTCACGATCCCGTGTCTCCATATGCCGCCCCTCTCCCTTCGGATGAGAGCGAGCTAATGTCTCGAACCGCATTCGCAAATCGCTAGCTTTTAGGGAGGCCTCTCCTCTCACACTTACGATTTGAGGAGAGGCGAGGTCTCGCTTCTCGTCAGGATTAATTATCGGGTCCCTCGGGGCGAGAAGCCGCGCGCGCGCGAAAGTGTTTACTGAGACTAAACGCGCCGCCGGCTCGCCAGCCTTCCCAATTAACTCCCTGAGAGGGCATGCTGGGTGAGCTACGCCCCTCGCCCGGCGGGGGCTCATCGACGCGTTTTCTCGGGGGATGGGCGGGGCCCACGTGCCCGCGTGCGTTCACGCGTGGGTGTGCGGTGTACGCGTGTCTGTGTGCGGGCGGGCGTGTGCGTGTTTACGTGTGTACGCTTGCGCGTATGTGAAAGTGAAATTGGCCGTGGTGAAACATATTTCTACGTGTAGTGTCGCCGGCGGGCGGTCGAGCGGTCCGGGCCGTGTGCGCAGGGCTAATCTGGCCGCAGATGGGACCTTGCGAAAAGCAGCAAGCCTGAGAGCACACTGGGCACGGGAGGTCACAGCCGCTGCGTTTTCATTACTGTTGGGCCCAGTCGTGCGCGGAAACCTGTTTGCTTTCGGGGCCGGTCAAAATTGTCTCCAGAATCGATCGACAACCCACCCGTGTCCAAGGCAAGTGGTGCTGAGGGAATATAATTGGTCTTGTCTATATTTTGTGGTTGAATAATGCAGTCTTTAATACACTAATGCATAAGGGTTTTTTTTACAGCTTTATCCTAAGCTGCCCAGAGGTGTCCTCACAGAGGTACTGAACTCTGTTTACACTAAAATTCGGTCTCTGCCACCAAGCATTTCATCACTAGCAACTCTAGCAGCTGAAAAGATTAAAAAGTTGTATAATTGTTCTACAGTTATTCTTTCCAGCACCTTTGTCTGAAACCAGAATATCAGCTTGAGCAGGTTGATTGCCAGTTGTGGTGTTGGTTGATTTATTCTTTATTATTTTGCTAGGAAATGCAGTCTTATTGGATACTTTTGTCTTCTTTTTTTGGTTGTTAATGTAGGCAGGTAATGTAGTCTTTATAGGGTGGTTGGGAAAGGCAGTCTGTCATGCTGCTGAGTAATGTAGTCTTTATTGGGTGGCTGGGTAATGCAGGATTTATTTTGCAGCTGGGCAGTGTAAAGATGCTGTGTAATGCAATTTTTATTGTGCAGCTGTCTAATGTCTTTGTGGGCAGTTAATGTTGTTTGGTACTGTGGTCTTTATTGGGTGGTTGGGAAACGTAGTCTTTTGAGTAGCTGCTAACTGTAGTCCTCATTAGATGGCTTGGTAATGTAGCCTTTATGGTCTAGCTGGGTGTTGTAGTTCGGAAACCTCAAAAGTGTTGTGTGGTCCACCACCCTGGCCTGCCAAAGCCTCCCCTGGCCACAGAGGCACAGAAGGCCTGGGGCCTGCTGTCAGAGCCTGACAGGGCAGCGGGCATTAGCCCCGTTGGAATCCCCTTCACAAGAGCCCAGGGAGGGAGGAGACAGCCAGGCATCCGGAAGCTTGGCACTGGCGGCCAGCCTCTCGTCAGACGTCTGTGTCAGCGGTGGGGGAGGTGTGGGGGCACACCACCACCCTATAAAAACACCCAAACACCCGTTCAGCCGTTTCACAGGCCACACTTCCCCCATCGTCTCCCTCCTAATCCGCCCGTCTTCCCTGCGATGGCTGCCGTAAGATAGCGGCCTCGTCCCGGCCGGAGCGGGTGCCGTCCCGCGGCGGCGGTATCGATCGCCGCGGTGCCGTGCTGCCGATGCTATCGGCCCCAGCCGGGTTTGCTTCGCAGGCTCACCGAGAGGCCGCATCCTATTGGTCATCCTGGAGGGGGGGGGGGGGTTCGCACTCCCCCCTCGATGTGCGCCTCACGCGTGGCTGCTGGGTGCAGGTCTGTGCCGTTAGCGCACCCCTGTTTGTTTTCGCGGGTCTTCGCGTGTTGTTTTAGGAAGCATAGTGAAACAGTGAGCGTGACAGGTCACAAGTGATACCAACCCAGCGACCGCGTGGTCGAGGTGTTCCAGCAGCGCAAGCCAAGGAAAACAACCCAGCGAACGAGCGAAAAGCGCCGCCGTGCTTCTACCTGCTCAAACGTATTCTTCATTATTACCGCCTGCTGCTTCTCTTTACCTCGTCTCATGCCCAAGTGCAGTTTTTCAAAAATCTCACCCGCAGCCCTTTTTGTGATTGCCTCCCTGTGTGCTGTTACCATGGTTTCTGGTTTCTAAGAGGGCTCTCTTGTGTGGCAGGCGTGACCAAGGTGGACTACGGGGACATCGCGACTCGGACCGCCCTGAGACAGAAGCTGCAGTGCAAACCCTTCTCCTGGTACCTGGAGAACGTCTACCCAGACTCCCAGATCCCCCGCCATTACTACTCCCTGGGAGAGGTGAATTATTATTATTGTTATTATTATTATTATTATTATTAGTAGTAGTAGTAGTAGTAGTAGTATTGTTGTTCTTATAATTATTATTATTATTATTATTAGTAGTAGTAATATTATTGTTGTTCTTATAATTATTATTATTGTTATTAGTAGTAGTATTATTTAGCTTTTTTCTGTTTCTCTAGTGTTCCATAGTTCCACAGTGACATTCAGAAGTTTGGAAATGACTGCAATTTAAATATTTTGAACGTTGAACACTTTGTGCGGTTGTCGTGGAAACGACATTTCAATCAAGCAGCCGTGACGTCCTGGGAGCGAATACCTCCGAAAGCCTCTCGCATTTCCCCGGGGGCCCCCCCCCCCCCCCCCCCCCCCCCCCCCCCCCCCCGGTCAGAAAGCCCCGGCGATGCGCAGGGCCGCTGAAGAGCGCGCGGAACGAGCCGCAGATGGCTCTCCAGATGAGTCACGACGCTCGCCGTTCGCCAGATGTTTCTGGAACGACCGGGCGCCCACCTGAATAGCAATGTGAAACCCGCGGCTGCTCTTCGGGGAAGCGCTGGCCTCGGTGCCGTGCGGGGAGCGGAGAGGCCCCCCCCCCGGTGAATGCGCCCTCGATTAGACGCAGAGCGTCCGGGAAGCGCTCCCGCGTTTACCGAGCGAAAACGTTGGCCCGCTTCGCCCGCTCGCCGGGAACTTGGCACGCGCTCCGCTTCGCCCCTCGTATTTTATCGCCGAAGACGCAGCTTTGGAGCGATAGCGGCGTCGAGCTCGCACGCCACTCTCAGATGGCGGCCTGCGCCCACGGCCCGCGCCAGACCGGCTTACACACGTCACCGACGCAGCGCTAGGAT
Source organism: Anguilla japonica (assembly GCA_025169545.1). Lineage (NCBI taxonomy): Eukaryota > Metazoa > Chordata > Actinopteri > Anguilliformes > Anguillidae > Anguilla > Anguilla japonica. Next base: position 50,693,319 of record CM045883.1, read on the forward strand.
CAGAGAGCGGGCTGTGTGAAATGGCGGCTCGCTCCAGCGGTATGCGTGAACGTGCGTCGTCGGGGGGCGTTTGGGGTCGGAATGCACGTGCTTCCCTGCTCCCTGTTTAAGTGGTTAAAGCCTGTCTGTCTGTTGGAGCAGTAGTCCTCAGTCAGTGCTTTGATATGCTGCCTCTGTGATTTGTCAGCAGTTTGGCTGTAGAGTTGCAGTAATTCAGAGTACTTGGAGCCGGGGCCCGTATTAGTTCTTTGATCTTGGACCAAACGGTCCTTCGCTAATGTGCTGACCGTGGAGCTGCGTTCCTGTGTTAGTTTTTTTAGCAGTTCTTTTCCTATTTTTGGGAGATACAGTTACTGTGGAGATGTGTTCCCTTGGTCGATATTTTTGACCATGGCCTTTTGACCAGCTCTCTGGTCCATTTCAGCGGTCAGATCTGTGGGTCGATCCTCCCTCTCTTCCTCTGGCCAGCCCTTCAGCTCGCACAGACACGCGTCTTCCCTAAACTCACTTCTGTCAGGGACAGCAGTAAAAGCTTCAGGTATATCTGTTGTAATCTGATATATTCTTTCCCTTCACCTTTTTTTTTGGAAGATCAACCATCTGAGTTGGCTTGAAACGTTTCCCGAGGCGTATAAATCAACAAGTTACGTAGATTGCCCCCCTCCCTCCCCCTCCCCGTTTCTCTCTGGGGCCCTCGCGCATTCTAATTGTATTCAGGCATTGCAGAGGACGGCACATTGCTCATGCAGGCCTTTAATGGCCAGCATAAAGCATGCTGTGGAGCGCAGGCGGTGCTGCCTCCTCGTCGCTGTGAGATATGATTCCAGATATTGCTCTTTTTTTTAATTGCTGGAGTCAATAGATCAACTCACTCTGGGCGCAGACAAGAGAAGTGGGGTTTTTTTTTTGTGCGGGAGGATTCGGGCCCGTTTGTTCGGCTTTCTGCTTTCGTTCCTCCGCCACGGCGAAGGAACGGCGAGCTCACTGACGCGCGCGCTAACTGAATGAAGGGCCCTGTCGTGAGACCATGTGACTTTTTTTTTTGTGAGCTGTAGATGCTGGGCATTGTTGCGCCAAAGATATTTCCTTTCAGATGTTGACATTCTGGTGTTTTGTGGGCACTACCACTAAGAACTAGAACCAAACACCGTTGCCTTAGCCAGTGGTGTGACATCACATGGCATAATTATGCGATTAACCAATCACAGAATCACAGTCCATAGGACATGGCATAATCACCTGATCACATTCTGCATACTGCATTCTCATACGCTACAGTTATTAAGCAAGTGATGAACATCCAGAATATACAAGCATAACCTTCAGGCTTTACGCGTGGTGTAAGGATTAAAATGAACTGTACTTATTTCAAGAATTACATATGTTTACATGCACACACACACACACACACAGACAGACATATTCCTGCAGACATATAGGTACCAAAAATCTTAAATATTTATGAAATGGAGAATCTGGGCAGCTGGTCAGATGCCCAGTGGCTAATTTTTGAAAAGATTTAATACGCTAGTGTTTAACGTGTGAAAAACGTAATGCGATAGCATGTAACGGGCGAAAAAATCTAATAGGAAAGATTTTAACGGGTGCAAAAACTTAAACGATAGCATTTAACGTGCCAAAAAATCTAATAGGATAGATTTTAACGGGTGCAAAAACTTAAACGATAGCATTTAACGGGCGAAAAATCTAATAGGATAGATTTTAACGGGTGCAAAACTTAAACGATAGCATTTAACGGGCGAAAAATCTAATAGGATAGATTTTAACGGGTGCAAAAACTGAAACGATAGCGTTTAATAGGTGAAAAATCCAATACAATAGCTTTTAACGGATTAAAAATCGAATGCGATAACGTTTAACGAGCGAAAAATCAAATACGATGGCATTTAACGGGCGCTCAGTCTGGGGTCCGGGCACGAGATTAATGGAAGGATGAAAGGCTAATGATGATGAAGCGATAAGAGGTTTAAAACAGGACTCGGGCTGAATTAGGAATGTGCTAAATGGCGTTTGGCATGCGCTGCTGACTTAAGTGAAATACAATAAAAAATGTTCTGAGGGTGCTGAGGAAAAAAATTCAGTTAGTCAAATAATGAAAAGGCCAGCACTCGCCAAATATGCAAAACTCTTTTTACTTGCGAGATGCATTAGTCTTCTTAACGGCTCATGTTGGATACTGCCATCCTTAGTGTGTGCACTATATACTTAAAGATTGAGCAGGTCTTTTCAACAGTCATTTTCTCATTATCAGTCAAACATCCTGTTTTAAGTTAGACATTACCAACATCAGTCATTCGTTCATAGGAGATTGACTTTGCACAGGACAATTCAATAAACTGATAACAGGAGTACAGAAACCAAGATACAGTGAAATCTTTTCCATAAGAAGACAGATATGCAACCCATTTGCACAATACACAACTGTTATCTTGCATTGTGCAGCTCAGTGGCCCATTGCTTGAAAGCAGTGCCTATTCAGGAAATTAGGAGAGTAGTGACTGGGAAAATTACAGGCTAAACTAGCAAACAGATGTTTGAGTCTCACCAGACAAAAAACTCTGGCTGAAAACAGCACTCCATGCCACAGAACAAGCTGTGCTTGATTTCGCCAGCAGGTTCTTTCACGTTCGCACAAACCGCCCGTGATTTCAGGCTGGTTTACATACAGCAATTTCAGGTCTGTTCATAAAGATGTAACGTTTAACGAGATTAATATGGTAGCGTTCACCTGGCTGATTCCGCGGTGCGACAGTGAAGTTATATGGCAATGAAGGATTGTACTGTAATTAAAGGAGAACTCTTTTTTTCTCCTGTTTGATTGGCGTGCGAGTCCTCCTTCAAGTCAATAATCTTGGCATCGTCGAGGCATGGGGGCCTAATTAGCTGAGTCTGACAAGGTTAGGGGGGATGTGGGTATTTATTCACGCTGGGAGCTGTTTTTTTGCACCCTGGCAGCCCTTCAGCGGAGTCCTCGCCTGTGAGCGATGTGCCATGAGAGGCAGGAGTGGGCGGGGGTCGGGGGGGGGGGGGGGGGCAGTTTTTTTGGACGCTCAGCTTTGGGTCTGATCGATGGGTCTCCCCCCCGGGGCGTCCGTCACCAGTGGGCGGGAGTAACCGCGGCAGCAAACTGGCGGAATGTTCCAGTTTGAGTGGGATCGCAGGTGGCGCGTGGCGTGGCCGGGGGGGGGGGGGGAGGGGGGTGGGGGGGGGGGGGGGGGGGGGGGTGGCTCGGCCTCTCTGACGCACGTCTCAAAAGCACCATACCGGCCTTGACCTCTATCTCGCACTCATATACAGAAAGAGGAACCAAAATAACGATACAGTACTCACCCTAGTCAATGATGGACACACAACCAATGGGAACATCATAGATAATGGCATTCTATTGGTTGAAAAAAAACCTGGGGAAGTCAGATAATGAGAAAGAGTTGTACGTTTGCGGTCTCTGCTCAGGATCTAAAGGAGCGTTGTCTGCTGTTCCCTTTAGATCCGCAACGTGGAGACCAACCAGTGTCTGGACAACATGGCCAGGAAAGAGAACGAGAAAGTGGGGATATTCAACTGTCACGGCATGGGGGGAAACCAGGTGAGGACCACCCTTCTCCGCTGGACTCCTCTCTCACACACCCTCCTCTTACTCTCATCCCTGTCTGCTGGACTCCCCTCTCTCACACCCTCCTCTTCCTCTCATCCCTGTCTGCTGGACTCCCCTCTCTCACACCCTCCTCTTCCTCTCATCCCTGTCCGCTGGACTCCCCTCTCTCACACCCTCCTCTTCCTCTCATCCCTGTCCGCTGGACTCCTCTCTCACACCCTCCTCTTCCTCTCATCCCTGTCCGCTGGACTCCCCTCTCTCACACCCTCCTCTTCCTCTCATCCCTGTCCACTGGACTCCTCTCTCACGCCCTCCTCTTACTCTCATCCCTGTTCTCTGGACTCCTCTCTCACGCCCTCCTCTTCCTCTCATCCCTGTCCGCTGGACTCCCCTCTCTCACGCCCTCCTCTTCCTCTCATCCCTGTCCGCTGGGCTCCCCTCTCTCACACCCTCCTCTTCCTCTCATCCTTGTCCAATGGACTCCCCTCTCTCACGCCCTCCTCTTCCTCTCATCCCTGTCCACTGGACTGCTCTCTCACACCCTCCTCTTCCTCTCATCCCTGTCCGCTGGACTCCCCTCTCTCACACCCTCCTCTTCCTCTCATCCCTGACGGCAGACCTGGCAGCCCATCATTCCCCCCCCCATGGGTTGTTTACATCACGTATTTGCAGACCCCCGCAGGGATAACTCCAGTGGCCCGCAGCGTACACACCCACAGTTCACACTGCTGCAGTTTTTCCGGCAGGTTCCGGTCATCTGCTCCGCTGCACCACAGCAGGGTTTGGGTTTGTAACTTTTGGCTGTGAGCGGGGTTGTTAAGGCGGGTTTGGGGCAGGCTGTCACGTGCGCACACACTGGCGCTGGACCGTAAGTGGCCTGCAGAATTTATTTACATGGCTGACTCGCTTTTAGTTTGGCACCTCTGTGTGGATACATCACAGTCATTCCGCTTAACCGCGGTTTGTTATCCCTGGTTCCTTACCGTTGAAATTAAGTAGTTGTGCGGCCTGCTTCATTCAGCACGAACCTGGAGTTAGTGCCTTGTGGCAGGGCAGGAAATGGGTTCCCCCTCTTTATAAAAAAATTTTAAATATTTTTTGAACCGTGTGGCACAGGCATATCTTAATCCCTCACTCACCTTTGTAGCACAGGGTGAGGTGAACATCTACGCTAGCTCTTAGCCACACTCGTGTGTGTGTGTGTGGAGCAGCGTGTGTGAAGCAGCATGTGTGTGGAGCAGCGTGTGTGTGGAGCAGTGTGTGTAGCGTGCGTGTAGAGCAGTGTGTGTGTAGTGTGTGTGTGGAGTAGTGTGTGTGTAGAGCAGCAGTGTGTGTGTGTGTGTGTGTGTGTGGAGTAGTGTGTGTGTAGAGCAGCAGCGTGTGCAGTGCGTGTGCAGCAGTGTGTATAGAGCAGTGCGTGAGTAGCGTGTGTAGAGCAGTGTGTGAGTAGTGTGTGTGTGTAGAGCAGTGCGTGAGTAGCGTGTGTAGAGCAGTGTGTGAGTAGTGTGTGTGTGTAGAGCAGTGCGTGAGTAGCGTGTGTAGAGCAGTGTGTGTGTGTGTGTAGAGCAGTGCGTGAGTAGCGTGTGTAGAGCAGTGTGTGTGTGTGTGTGTGTGTGTAGAGCAGCGTGTGTGTAGCGTGTGTGTAGCGTGCGTGTAGAGCAGTGTGTGTAGCGTGTGTGTAGAGCAGTGTGTATAGTGTGCGTGTAGAGCAGTGTGTGTGTAGCGTGTGTGTGCAGCAGTGTGTGTAGCGTGCGTGTAGAGCAGTGTGTGTAGCGTGTGTGTAGAGCAGTGTGTATAGTGTGCGTGTAGAGCAGTGTGTGTGTAGCGTGTGTGTGCAGCAGTGTGTGTAGCGTGCGTGTAGAGCAGTGTGTGTAGCGTGCGTGTAGAGCAGTGTGTGTAGCGTGCGTGTAGAGCAGTGTGTGTAGCGTGTGTGTAGAGCAGTGTGTGTAGCGTGCGTGTAGAGCAGTGTGTGTAGCGTGTGTGTAGAGCAGCGTGTCTGTGCAGCAGTGTGTGTGTGTGTGTGTGTGGAGCAGCGTGTGTGTGCAGCAGTGTGTGTAGCGTGTGTGTAGAGCAGTGTGTGCAGCGTGCGTGTGGAGCAGTGTGTCTGTGCAGCAGTGTGTGTAGAGCAGTGTGTGCAGCGTGCGTGTGGAGCAGTGTGTCTGTGCAGCAGTGTGTGTAGCGTGTGTGTAGAGCAGTGTGTGCAGCGTGCGTGTAGAGCAGTGTGTCTGTGCAGCAGTGTGTGTGTGTGTGTGTGTGTGGAGCAGCGTGTGTGTGTAGTGTGTGTGTGTGCAGCAGTGCAGCAGCGGGCCGCTCAGGCCCCGGGCCGCTCTGAGCCCTGCCGTTACTGCAGATAAATAATGAAGCAGCCGCTGGGCGGGCGGCTAGCCTGGCGCTCAGACCGGGGCCCAGGGGTCTGTTTGTCTGCCCGGCTTCTGAGGTGCTGCCGTCTGGCTTTTTCATCTCAGCTCAGCTTATTTAACCGGGAAGAAAGGGGCTTCCATTCTTCTGCTTCACTTTTTCACACACATCTGACAACTACTGCACTTTAGAACGGTTTAGACCTTAAGTGACTGCAAGAGATGAAGGGCTATTTTTTTTTGAAGAGTAAGAAGAAGAACTTGTAAGCCTGCTGTTTGTTGAAAAGGCCGGTATTGTGACTCCATTTTGTGCACCTCTCTCTACCCCCCTCCCCCCTTCCCCGCAGGTGTTCTCCTACACGGCCAATAAGGAGATCCGCACGGATGACCTGTGCCTGGACGTGTCCAAGCTCAGCGGGCCCGTCATGATGCTCAAGTGTCACCACCTGAAGGGGAACCAGCTATGGGAGTACGACCCCATGGTGAGCGAGCGCGCACGCCAAGGCCGGGGCGGGGAACGGGCTCGCCTAGCGGCGCGGACGCAGGGCTCCCTGGGAAAAGCAGGCTCCTGCTGGGAGGGGGGGTGGTCATGTGATCGCTCCAGTAATCCCGTTTGAGAGCGTCGCTGACGAGGCGATTGCTTTGGTCTGAAATGCGCTCGGTTAGCGGTTAGCGGTTAGCGGTGAAAGTAGCCCACAGAGGGGAGGGAGCGTTACTGCCGAATCGCAGGCGCCGATGGCGGGTCTGGTGAGAGCGGTTCGCGGTGAATTGGGAAACGAGCCAGCTGGATGGAGGTGAGGGAGGAGCGCAGGGGCGCGGCGAGAGTTGGCGGAGACTTCGCCGGGGCGTCGGCCCTGCGCCACAAGCCGGGAACCCGGAGGGCGGAGCGTTTGCGGCGTTCGGGCTGAAACACGGCGGCGGCGGCGGAGCTTCATCCCCGTTTGGCGCATTGCCCTCCCTCACACGGAGCAGAAAGGAAGCCCTGTCCTGATTGGCCAGTAAACGGCCTGCTTACTCTCATGGCTTTTCTCCACGGATACAGGCTCCGGTTCGCCTCGGATGTCATGCAGCGTTTTATTCAGCCCCCCCCCCCCCCCCCCCCAGACCGCAGGCCGGCTTTAGCTGACTCAGGGCGCCCTTGGTTCCCTCCACAGGGGCTGCTGGGAGGGGAAGGGGGGAGGGAGGGGGAGGGAGGAGGGAGGGAGGAGGGGCATGGGAGGCGGAGCCAGGGGGAATGGGACACGGAGAGAATGACAGCCTCGAGCATCCAATCCAGTGGCCCTGGGAGAGCCGGATGCTGGGGTTTGTTGACATGCCAGCGAAAGGAACGCAAGCGCTCACGTGTCTCTGCTCCCCCCCCCTCCCCTTCCCCCCGATTCATCCTGCTCCCTCTCCCTCACTGTGGCTGAAATTCAGCATATATTCCTTTCTGCGCCCCCGCCCCCGCACCCCGTCCCAGCTGTACCGAGCGCCTCCACACTCTGTCACTGTCAGAGCGCACCCCTGGCCAACCGCCAGGCTACCAAGCTCCTGCGTCAGAAAGATCGCGCGGTCAAATGCGCCTCTGCCCGGTCAACACGACCGCCGCACACTGCAGCTGGAGGAGCGGCTCTCTCCCCGGGCTCCTCTCATATTAGTATTATTTTAGCGCGAGGTGAGCGCATGATTTCAGCTGGCCTGGAGTGTGCCTTCAGAGCACCGCTGAACCCACCGCGGGGTTGCCAGAGTGAGGTTCCGCTGGGTTGCCAGAGTGAGATTTTTTCCCTGAATTGTAGGGGATTCAGGAAATGAAAGGGGCTAGGCTACGGAGCGGCGCTTTGGGTTCAGGAGCTTGTGCTGAGTGCAGTGGGGCTGGTCCAGCCTGGTCCCCATCAGCGTGCGCTGTGTCACACGGGGCATGTTGTCACAGAGTCACAGGGGACAGGGACGGGGGGGGGGGGGGGGGGGGTTTTTTAAGCCGGAAATCTGCGGTTCCTCCAGCGCTGTCCCTGCAGCGGATCAGCTGGCCAGATCGCAGTGTGGGAATGAGGCGGCTGCTGACACAAGTGTTTTTGAGTGGATGGGTTTACAGCTCTGATAAAGCATTCGGAATGGTGAAGAATGGGGGAATATCCTTGGGGCAAGAGAACAAAATGTATGCCAGTCAGTGTTAGATTGAGGGCTGTAAATAGAGGTAACAGGCTAAGTCTTGAAAATGTATACAGGGCGCTCATTTAACATTTTTGTGTTTTGATAAATATTTGGGGAGCCAAAGAATCTCATCTGGCAACACTACGGGGCCGAGGGGCTGAAACTCCCAGTTAATTTCACCAGGGCTCACCTGGCGACCCGGGGAGGAAGCCAGTTTTAACGACCTTATATGGGGATCCTGATAAGCGGATGCTGTCAGTTATAACTGCCCGCCCTGCGCGGGAGGAGTCACCGGCGCTCACGCGGGGATGCCAGGTCACAGGCAATCCATCAGTCCCCAAATGTCACGTCACCAGCACTGCCTGACTCGCATCTACTGCCTCTTAGCAGTTTTAATATGAATGTGTGTGTGTGTCTGTCTGTCTGTCTGTGTGTGTCTGTGTGTGTGTCTGTGTGTGTATGTTTGTGTCTGTGACTGTGTGTGTGTCTGTGTGTGTGTGGGTGCTGTTTGTGTGCACGTGTGTGTGTGTGTGTCTATGTCTATGTGTGCTTTTGCCTCTGTGTGTCTGTGCCCTGTGTCTGTGCATGCTTTTGTCTGTGTGTGTGTATGTGTGTGACTGTGAGTGTGTGTGCACGTGTGTGTGTGTGTGTGTGTGTGTATGTGTGTCTGTGCATTCTTTTGTCTGTGTGTGTGTGTGTGTGTGTGTGAGTGTGTGTGTCATGCTTTTGTCTGTGTGTGTGTGTGTGTGTGTGTGGATCTGCAGCAGAGGTCCATAAGGGAGGCTCACTTAATGCAAATGCACCCCATTCAAGTCAGTGAGTGACAGAACGTTGGAGCTCCCACCCCATTACAAGGTTAATGAAGCCTTTCTTCCCCATCACTGCAAATCCCATAATTCAGTGCAGACTATGAAAAAGTAGGCCCCGCGGCGAGGTAAAATATATCAGAAAATTCAAACGGATTTCCCTGAGGGAGACTTGGCGTGTGGTGCAGTCTCCAGGGCGGCTGGCCCTCAGCCCGTACAGTATTCAAATCCCCCTGCTGCTGGGGGTCCCCTCCCCTGATACCCCCCCCCATCGCTGTCTGAACGATGCTATCTGTCTGAATCAAGTGCAACAATAAGGGAGGCAGACTGTCTGCTGCCCTTTAAAAACAGGCCCTTTCCTTCATCTGTGTGTGGGAGCGCCAGGATCAGAGATAGCGAGTCTCCAGGCCTCAGAAGCAGGCAGGCCTGCGTTCCGTCTGGAGCGCCGCGATTAACTACCAGCGCGGAGCAGCGCGCGGCTAACGGCTGCGTTTGGGCACAGAGAGACCCCCGGTTGCGAGTCCAGGCTCGTTAGATCAACATACGTTAACGGTTTCCGTGGGAGCAGGACGACCCCCCTTTTTTTTTCAAATTACGGCCTGACTGCTTCATCAGATTTCCGCTAGGTGATGATGTCACGGCGCAAGCGGAAGTGGTAATCTGACGGCTAACCGGTCGGCTAATAAAGCAAAGCTGTTCACGTGGCTGCAAGGCTCAGTCGGAGCAGTGGTGGAAAGCCTGGTCTGTCAGTGTGTTTCTGTGTCTTAATAGATGGAACAAAATCTTATGTTTTTCATTGAATCAGACCTGGGTCAAATACATATTTGATTCAGATTCAAGTGCTTTTCTACGCTTTACTGGTCTTGTCTGGTGTTTTGGAACCAATTAAATACTCTCAAAAAGTGCAAACCCCGCCTTCTGTGTCATATAGGCAGGCTCAGTTACACCAGGCCAGATCAACAGAGCACAGAAAAGTATTTGAATCCAAAACAAATCACGTATTTGACCCAGGTCTGATCTGAATCAACCAAAGTCATTCTTCGTCGAGCATTTTCCATGTACCTCCAGCATTGCTGTTCCAGCATCTTGTCAGTTATGACCTCCGTACTGAACTTCAGCAGCGCACGTTGGTGTTTATGCAGCGATGTCTGCTCCGTGTCTCAGATTAGCTGCTTGCGTTTCAGGTGGTTTTGACTAGCGGCTGCGTTTGCGCACGTGCACGTCGGTTCCCCTCGCGCCCTCAATCGGCTCGTTTATTTTCCCTGTCAGATGTCGGCGTTCGGGCCGCGGGATATTTAGGCTCCACTGTCTCCACATAATTTTAGGTTGGGCGAGTCATTCATTATTCAGCTCGTGGCGCTGAGCAGTTTGGAGGGGATGAGGGAGGCCATTGAAGCTGCTTCGTCAGTTTTTGGCCCTTGGTGGTTATTCCCGAGTTCAAAGACTTGTGTGTTGTTCACAAAGACCCAGGGTCTTATTTTACCGTGTGTACACGATACTGTTATTTTAAAAAATGTAATTCACATTTGGACAGCTGGAGGTTATTTGGCTGCTGCAAATGTTGCTTGAGGGTTTGAAGAGCTGCAGTCGGCCTCAGATTTGAACCTGAGCCCCCTCGTCTCTGGAGGGGGGGGGGGGGGGGGGGTGAGCGCTGCTCCATGCTGCTCCTTCATCTCCGCAGATGAGGGGTGCCGAGCGAGATGATGACACGCGGGGGAAGGGCAGGCGAGAGGCAGACATCACTAGCCGACCAGGCGTCGGAAACATTACCCTCTCCGCTCGGAGTGCAGGCGGGAGCCGAGCCAGAGCAGAAAAGCGCTGGACTCTGATTAAAGAGGAGAAGACGCTGCTCAGAAAGCCACCGCCTGTAATTAAAACTCAAAGGACTCAAAAAAAAAAAAATAAATAAAAAATGTTTGGAGTGCCGGCGTCTTTTCAGGGCCCCGTTTTTGCAGTTTCTCGCCACGCTCTACAGGACCGTCCATTTTGTTACTTGCCGTTCAAGGGGTTATCTTCTCCCGACATAACTCCCCTTCCCCCGCACCCTGCGATTCACGCTCGTTTAGTCAGCAGACTGGAGGATCGTACGCACGCCGGAGCCTGCGCTCTGATTACTGTCCTCCTGACCGTGATTCACAGCTTCCCGATGTGAGAGCGCTCCACAGAACCGCGACCGCTGCGCTTCGCCGGAGGCTCTTCGGAGCGTTTGCCTTAGCCGCGGGTGCTCGACCGCGCTCGGGGGCGCCGGGGGGGGGGGGGGTCCTCCGGGGGGGGTCCGGCTCGCCGTTAAGCGCTCTGTCTGAAGATCAGAGCGGGGAGCCGAGGGCTCGTTCTCGCCGCTCTAGCGACGTTAGAAGTCGTGCTGCGGAGGGAAAGCAGGAGAAGAAACACCTCGCTCTTCGCCTGACGGGGGCGAGAGACGGTGCCGACCCGCGACTGCTTTCTACTCCCCCGCTGCTGATGTCATCGCGGGGAGCGTCCGCCAAATGCAGCCTCCTTCAATTGGCTTCCACAGCTGCCGTTCATCCTTGTGCGTGCCCCACACCCATCTCCCGGCCCCTCCCACTCTCTGGACACCACTCTGTTGCTAAACTTCCGGAAGGATCCATTGCCAAAGTCAAGCTGGGGTGTTTTACTCGTGAAGGTGTGATTCCACTGAATTGTAAGTGCCCGTGGAAGCACATTTTCGGTGGTAAGGTGAATGTAAGCTGGAGCAGTGAGCATTTACAGACACAAGGCCCCAGTTCTCCGTTAGGCTCTGATTAGCCAGGCAGCTGCTCGCCAGGTCTGTGCACAAAGAGCAACGCCACACATCACTCTAAATCTTTTACAGCCATCATCTCTGCTCCACGTTTTATAAGGAACTCATTCGCTCCACTCCAGTGTTCAGGCTTACGCTTGCAAATAAAAAACTCCTCACTCTGATCCCTTATAATCTTTAAGCCACAGTCTGACTTTTTAAGACTTTTTGAATGTTTCTGAGTACACACACTGGTGCACCTCCCTCTCTCTCATCAACTTTCATTGTACACTGTTACCGATGGTCATTTCCTGTGCAGAAATGTTAGCCTGACCGTGTGTTAAGGGAAGCGAGCCACAGGCGTTCAGTGCTGCAGTGACACGTGCTTGCATGCTGGGCTGGCGGAGTGCTGTGCCTATGGGCCTGTGTTCAGGACTGCTGTGCCTGTGGGCCTGTGTTCAGGAGTGCTGTGCCCATGGGCCTGTGTTCAGGAGTGCTGTGTCTGTGGGCCTGTGTTCAGGACTGCTGTGTCTGTGGGCCTGTGTTCAGGACTGCGGTGCCCATGGGCCTGTGTTCAGGAGTGCTGTGTCTGTGGGCCTGTGTTCAGGAGTGCTGTGCCTGTGGGCCTGTGTTCAGGACTGCTGTGTCTGTGGGCCTGTGTTCAGGACTGCTGTGCCCATGGGCCTGTGTTCAGGAGTGCTGTGTCTGTGGGCCTGTGTTCAGGACTGCTGTGCCCATGGGCCTGTGTTCAGGAGTGCTGTGTCTGTGGGCCTGTGTTCAGGACTGCTGTGCCCATGGGCCTGTGTTCAGGACTGCTGTGCCTGTGGGCCTGTGTTCAGGAGTGCTGTGCCTAAGGGCCTGTGTTCAGGACTGCTGTGCCTGTGGGCCTGTGTTCAGGAGTGCTGTGTCTGTGGGCCTGTGTTCAGGAGTGCTGTGCCCGTGGGCCTGTGTTCAGGAGTGCTGTGTCTGTGGGCCTGTGTTCAGGAGTGCTGTGCCTGTGGGCCTGTGTTCAGGAGTGCTGTGCCCATGGGCCTGTGTTCAGGAGTGCTGTGTCTGTGGGCCTGTGTTCAGGACTGCTGTGCCCATGGGCCTGTGTTCAGGAGTGCTGTGTCTGTGGGCCTGTGTTCAGGACTGCTGTGCCCATGGGCCTGTGTTCAGGAGTGCTGTGTCTGTGGGCCTGTGTTCAGGACTGCTGTGTCTGTGGGCCTGTGTTCAGGGCTGCTGTGCCGGTTTAAGGGGCACCTGCAGCTGGCCGTCAGTGTCGCCCCTCTCTGAGTGCCGAATAAAGCCCCTTAAACAGCCCCTCCCCCCGGCCTGCCCGTCTCGGACCCTCCGCGCCGAGGCCCGTCCTCTCCTGAAGCCCCTTTTCCTCCTGCTGTCCTGACGCCGGCGGCGCCAGCTGGTGCCCGTGCTGTCTGCAGTCTGCCAGAGCGTCTGGGCTCCCCGGTGTTTGGGGGGAACGTTTAAGCAGTCGCTCTGCTAGCTGCCCATGAAGGGGGTCCTCAAAGCTCAGCGCCTAGCCCTGGACCATTAAAACTCAGTCAACAGGAGAGGCGCAGCTCGCAGGCGAGACCAGCTCGCTGAGAGAAGGCTTGCGTGTGCAGGGCGGTGACAATCCTCCGCCATCTTGTTTATATTGAATACTGTTCCCATTGCGTGGGTAAGAATAGGAATACTGCAGTTAGCAACAACTATGTTTTGTATGTATTCTTATGCAGTTAATGTCTCCATCACAACAGAGTGTTAAAAAAATGTTTCAAAAAAGTTGAGGACTTTGCTGTTGGATTGATTGGACCCCTGATTCTGTGTCTCCTCTCTTCTTGCAGAAACTGACGCTAGTGCACGTCAACAGCAACCAGTGTCTGGACAAGGCCACGGAGGAGGACAGCCAGGTGCCCAGCGTCAGAGACTGCAACGGCAGCCGGTCCCAACAGTGGCTCCTGAGGAACGTCACGTTGCCCGAAATCTTCTAAACACGCGTCCGCGGAGAGAGAGACGGAGGGCAAACGAGAGAGGAAGAGACACAGGCTCCCAATACAAACATTCGAAGAAGAGAATGAAAGAGAGAGAGAGAGAGAGCGAGTGGGAAAATATTTTTCGACTGGGCTACCTCGGCATGCTTCTCTGCCCTCACGGTGGCTGCAAGAGAGAAATAAATAACTCCCCATTACTCTGTGAGAGCCGGAGAGAGAGAGAGAGAGAGAGAAAAAGAGAGAGAGAAAAGACTTGGGCGCTCGAGGGGAAAAAAAAACTTGATTCATGTGCACTTGCCTTTCCTAGGAGGCAGTCGTCCCAGTACCGCTTGCATATCGGTTTGTTTACGTGACTGCCTCAGTTTGTTATTTTTGTTTGTGTGTGTGTGTGCGTGCGTGCGTGTGTCTGAACGTGTGTGTGTGTGTGTTTTCCCTCCAAAAGGGGCGTTGCTTCATTTTTGTTTTATTTAAGTTTTTTTTATATGGAAGTACAAAAATCAGCGGACGTGTGATTGAAGGGCACACCTGTGATTCAGACAGAATATGAGACTACAGGGTGTCCGCTGGGGATAAGGCCTACTAATACTGGTGTGTGTGTGTGTGTGTGTGTGTGTGGGTCATCAGTGAGGCCACGGCTTCGGATGAAAAGGACAAGCCACACACTACACTGCCAGAGCGAGCGAGTGAAGCTCTTTGTCCACAGATACTTTAGGCCAGTCGAGTCAGAGGACAGTGTACTGTGGGAAAGCTCAACAGAGAGAGGAGCCGGTAACAAACTCGAATTGAGAAGAGAACACAATGAAGCAATCATAAAAAAACAGGGTTGACTTTAAATTCCTATAGGATCAAAAGACAAAATAATCAGTTTTGTGATATCTTCGATTTTTATGTAGGATTTTTTTATATGAATCGTAAACATGATTTTTTTTGTTTGTTTTTACAGTTTTTGTGAGTGCCACAAAAAAAGAAGTGATTTGAGTTTTATTTTTAAAATTTAAATTGGACCCCTTTTTTGTTTGTTTGTCTGTCTGTCTTAAATAAGGTGTTAATATAGAGCTAACATGTACACACCTAGGTCTCTGTATATCCCAGAACTGTTGCCTTCTTGGTCATTTTGTGACTGACCTCGATGATCTAATCTTGCTGTTTTGCTCCGTAATGGTGGTCTTTCCATTTCAGTCTAAAGGAGAGAGAGTTGTGCTTCCACGCTTATCTACTGTCGTGTGTCACCCTTAGACAGTTCCCCACGGGACCCTCCTCGGGCCCTTTCCCTTTCTCGTGTGATGAGCGCACGTCTTCACGTCATCGCTACGTTTCATTGCGGCTATCGCGCACCTTTGCTTGGTCCCACAGGGGGGCGCACTTTGGAAATGCTCGGCGTGGACTTCGCTTCAGGAGCTCTGTATCGCCAGGTGACGCGGAGCTCGGTCTCCCCCTTGCGGTCACGCCCGTTTGCACACCGGACTCTTCAAACCAGCCGAACGCCCCCCTCACTCCCTACTTCCTCCAATGGCGAGGAAGGGTGAACAGTGGACACGCCCACACATCAACGGCATTTCATCTTTTTATTTTCTGTAGATACAAAGAAACATGAAAAGACTGCACTCCCATATCTTTTCTGGATTAACAGACCAAAAGAAACCTTTACAGACTAGAGATTATTAACTGTGGAGCTAATGAACAGGTGTGATGTGGAATCCCCCATAAGGGTTTTCGATGATAACACAGATGCATCATTGACTGATACTATGGAGTTCTCTTGTCTGAAGGCGCACACGGGCCATCGTATCAACAACCAGAAGCCTCATTCTGGATATCATTTTTTTATCATTATATTGCTTTTATCATCATGATTAATTTGCGTTTAATATGGATGTTAATGACCAACACCATCTTCTTCCTTCATGTGCTTTATCCGAAGTTTTTGGTAAAGTTCATACATTTCAGTTTCCTTTCTAAGCAGGAAAAAGGGTGTTTACACACATTCTTAAAAATAAATGTCAGTTCATTTGTACTTTTTATTTCATGTTTCTGAGACTGAACCTTGAAGGGTCTGGTGATTTGTATGGCTGTATTTTCAGGGCTCCCGCAGGAGCTGGTCTACAAGGGGGAAATAAAGAGTGAGAAAGTGTTTGTGTGTGTGTGTTTGTACTTGTGTGTTACCTTAGTGTGTGTGTGTGTGTGTGGGTGTGTGTGTGCGCCTGTGTGTGTGTGTGGGTTTGTGTGTGTGTGTGTGTGTGTGTGTGTGTGTGTGTGTGTGGGTGTGTGTGTGTGTGTGTGTGTGGCCAGCAGGTCCTTACAGAGCCATTCAGATGTAGACTGAAGTCAGCTCACTGCAGCTCACAGCAAAACATTTTCACCAATAAATTGCAAAGAGTCCATGTTATTTTACTTCATGAAACAAACCAGATTGGAAATACACGGTGTATAAATATAAAAAGGTTGGTAGCTGAGGTTTCTTCAGGATTCTAGGTGAGCGTGCTCCCGGCGTGGGTTTGGGTGGCTGTGATTAAAATGGAGCCGTCAGTCTGGTCACGGACAGCGTGATGACGGGGGGGGGGGGGTGCGGCGTTTCTCTCAGCGCCCGCCTCTAAGCCTCTCTGTCTCTGCCGCATCTGCATAACAGACACATTAGTGTCAGCCTCCAACGCTGCGCTCCAATTGATGTTTTCATTTCGGCTCTCCGCAGAACGACGGAGACCGCGCGCGCAGAGGGGCGTAGCGGCCGCGAGGCTAGCCCGTCAGAGCGCTGTCCCATCGATGCGGCGGCAAGCTTCTCCAAACTAATGCGTTTACTTTATATTACTGCCGTGGCAGAGTATCCTCTGTGAACGTGCACATTACTTCTGTGATTATTATTTATAAGTCCCCCTTTTTGACCCGTATGCGATTTTTCAGTTTAAATCAGCGTTTCTCCCCTATTCTCATTTGTTCGATTAATAAATGATGCGACTACAGTGGGTCTTAAGGCCAACGTACCTTATTTGTGACACTGAAGGAATGTACAGTGTGTCATTTCCTGTGGTTTCCAAAGGTCTGATGCAGGTAGTTGAGGAGAGGTGGGGCAATCAAGATTTCAGGCCTGTGTCCTATGCATTTCAAAGCATCTGGTAAAATATGAACCCAGGCTCTATCACTGACACTGTACATTTCCTGATCCACTGCATAATCACTTTAAATACCGATGCAGCATTACATATATACGTTAACTATAATATTAACTGCACCTGTAGAGCACAGCTTGCTGTGGCTAACAGACTGAGTGTTGGTATGAGGAGGAACCTGGGAGGATTGCTGTGAGGTGGTTTGGGGGGCTTTATTTCTCTGTGCTGCTGGCAGGCAATGCTTTTGTGACCGAATGCTTCCACCCTGATCTTTTAATGAGCACCTCTAGTTTGCCCCCTGCTGGTCAGCATGTGTAAAACAATAGACTGGTTTTTATGGTTTACAGTCTGGTTTGCTGTGTTAGTCTTCTGCATTCTTTTTTGTGTACCATGCTCCTCATTCCTACTGGTGTTTGTGTGTGTGTGGGGGGGGGGGGGGAGAGAGAGTGCTTATGAACCACGTCCATTGTACAGACACTCCCCATACCTTTTCATATGGGTGTTTGTGTGTGTGTGTGGTTATAAACCATGTCCATTGTACAGACACTCCCCATACCTTTTCATATGGGTGTTTGTGTGTGTGTGAGTGGGAGGTAGAGAGAGAGAGTGGTTATAAACCATGTCCATTGTACAGACACTCCCCATACCTTTTCATATGGCAGAAGAAGCCCATTCCACTCCAGGTCTGTAACTAACCACACATGACTGAAAAGGTTTTTTTGGGGTGTTGGAGTGTAAATGGAACAAACAGTACCCCTTATTTTCAGGCCCTGAATACCTCCCCTGTTAAGCAAACCTGTACTTTCTGACCCTACTGCATTTCTCTTTACTATGGGGTGTTTAACTTTGTTTATAGAATAACAATTTGAATATAACACCAGTGAGTGTTGAACACCCACCTTTCCTTCAACATAACGTATACTATATATGTGCTTCATATGCAGGAGGCTAACAGCCATGCCCCTGTACCAACTCCTAGTCATAATGGGAACCACTATCAGCAGTATCACCATTCCTGCTAGTAAGATAAGCATCGTGCACAATTATGGCAAAAATTCCCTTACAAGCCCTGTCAGTGAAAAATGTCATTACAATATTATTGAACTGTTTTCTTGTTAAGCCCGTGTGAAGCTTAATGTGCACTGATCTGCGTAGGCAGTGAAAGGAAATCCCAGGATGCCAGAGAAGTTACTTTGGCGAGGCTTCTGAAAGGATGCAAGATGGCAGCAGCCAGCCTAGTACAGATCCCGACCTCGGGGAATTTGTGTGTGCGTGCATCTGCGAGGAGTCCTGGAGGCGATGTGTGCGTCTCCTGAGCGCGCGGTAGCGCGGGGCTCCAGAGGACGGCGCATCAGTCTTACCTTATCTTTTTCCCAGGAATGTCTCAGACAGTCCTCTCTTTGATGTGATTTTAAAATGCAAACAAACTCGGAGCTGTGGAAGAGGAAGTGCTCGCAGATAAGCGGGCACACAAACACACGCATGGCAACGGCGGCGAGATGGGAAACAGGAAGAGCCCCTAAGACCAACAGGAAAAAGCAGACGATGCGACTCAAAAGATGTTTACCCTCTGCCTTCCCTCTTTTCACCTCGCGGCGGTACGTTTCCGAGAAAACGTGACCACTTCTGACACTGTTTATTCAACCGACCTCACAGACGGACATGCTCTTTATTCCTACATTCGCGCTTGAGCGTATATATATATAGTAACCTCCTGAATTATTGGCGCCCGTTGATAAAGATGAGATAAAAGTCTGTACGGAAGAGACGGAGTACGGAGTACGGATGCCTGCTGCAGCCCGGTGGGTGACCTGCTCTCCGGCCGTATTTCAGTTCCCGGCACAGGTGGGGGTCCGTCCGATCCCCCACCGTGACACTTTCTCAGCTGTGGTCCTTTCTCTATCCGTTAACCTGTCCGCTTTTAAAAACCTGCGTAATATTTGCGTCAGCAGTACAATAGAAGCTGTTCGTTGGAACCACGTTCAAGGAATTGTTCTAGAATGGCCTGACCAGATGTGTTGGAACACTGCATGGTCATGCTGACAGAGCAATCATTCCCGGCTGATGGATGACACTGGAAGCTCAGGTGACAGTCGCATGCTGCTAATGAAAGTCCTTCCAGGATTTCAGAAGGCCAAGCAATAGGGCATAGATCTAGACGTAGATAGATCACGCATAAAATTGAATTGAATAGAACTGTACATTGCATACAGCCAGTTTTGATGAAAATTGTGTTGGTCCCTCTCTCAAAAACTTTAATTGCTGCCATTATCAGCAGCATTTCCTAAAAAGTGTACTCAGTGCAGATTTTTTCCAAGGCAGAATTTGTAAGGATTGCTATTAATTGAACAGGGGTTTAAAACTAATCTTGTTTGCGTAAAAGACACCCATTATCCAGCCATTGCTATGCATTTTATCTCTCCTATTAACCTGTTTAAAAATTGAAGTCACTGCTGAATAATTAGGTGAATTCATTTATTTCCTTGCAAACATTCCAGACTGGTGCCAATCCTTTTACTCTTATAAGTCTGGATTCAAGTTTTAAAAATGATAATAAAAAACCATTTTAATTTCACATGCTGAAAGTTCATTTTCTTGAAACTTCCCTAGAAAAAAATTCAACTGAGTTGGACCACTCTTCTAATCAGCAGAACAGCTGTCCGCTGTCTCCTGGCAGCCTTGACCTCTGACCTCTTCCTTCCCTGAATACCTTTGATGCAGTTTGAGTCCAGGGTACCTCAGAATGCACAAACCAACATAGTGTTTTCACACGTTCCTGCTCTCTCTCTCAGCAGTAAACTCGGCCCTGAAGGAGTCCTTTTACTCCGACAGAGTACAATTCATCCTTCTTGGACTTAAACTGTGCTGAAGTTGAGATATCATTTTACCTCATAGATCAGCTTGGAAGTCCGAGACATTTTGCTCTAACATAAAGTTACATTTTCAAACAGGGAAGGCCCAGTGCCAGGCAGTGGAGCACAGATGCAGATGTAAACAGCACTTCCTGTCCTTTTGTGCACGGCTCCAAGGCCCCGAGCAATCAGAGCGCGTTACAGCCAGGCGTCGCCCGGGTCCTCGGCCAGGTTAATGAAGAGAAAGCCTTAATGAAGCAATCAGGCTCCGGAGCGGCGCCACGGGCGCCTCTGAGCTGCTGGCCCGCGCGGCGCCCCCCGCCTGTCATAAGCGCACACGGGTGGGGAGCCAACTGCAGGATAATTGAGATGGCGAATGGATATCGATTTCAATCCCCCCCCCATCGCCGTCACGGGAGGGTGGGAGGACGGGGTGGTGGGGGGTGCCTCGCAAATGCGGGCGTCGGCGTCGTGCAGCGAGAAGCACTTCTGCTCGCACGCGAAGGAAAAGGTCGGGTATGGCACCCCCCCCCCCCCCCCCCCATTCGTACCACGCTACTGCAGCGAGGTCCAGGGAGGCCCCCGGCAACATCCAGAAATATACCGGCAGAGCAGGAAATCATAGCGTGACCTTGGGATGCCTTTCAAGTTCAAATTTATATTCATTACAGCACACTGTTCCCAGAGCACTGCAGAGCGGAGATAACACACAGATGATTGCCAAGTGAGATTGTTTGCATCGACTCATTCGCCATGAAGAGGTGCTCAAGAAAGTTGCCAGGACGATTTCTTCAAAGAAATTTAGAAATGAATGCATTTAAATGTACGATTAAGCATTTAGCACTAATCCAAAGCAATTTTAAAAGAACATACAAAGGTTTTGGCAACAAGTCAAGTCACCTTTGTCACAATCAATAGTAGCATATTAACCCACAACACATTAAGCACCAGAGTAGGTGCAGGAGAGATTGATAATTGAAATAGCAAAATGGGTTTGAAGATGCAGGGATAAATGCTCAAGATGCATATTAAGCAGGTGCATTCTCAGTCTGCGGTGGAAAATAACAGTGATTCTTGTCCTGACAGTAATGGGGAGCTCATTTTACCACTGTGGGGCCAGACCAGAGAACAGACATGTCAGAAAGGTGGAGGAACCCTTTTCAGAACGAATAGCAATGCAAGCAGAGGATGTGGAGGACGTGTATGGTTTCATAATGGATCAAAGGTAAGAGGGAGCAGTTCTTGCTGCAAACCTCACTCTGGATTCCAGTCCATCACCTAAAACTCAACCTGGCTAAAGCTGAAATGCTTTTCATTCCCTCACCACTGCAAAACCTACAGGAGAGCTCACACTCAGAGCACGTCTTCCATAAGAAGCCTAGGGGTAAACCTAGATAATCGGTTCTCTCAACTTCCTGCGGAAATATAAGCTTTTAAAATGACTTCAAATCCCTCTCAGGAAAATGTAAATTCAGCCTGACAACCTCGATTACAGCCTCTAAATTTAGGAATTCTTTACCCGAAGAAAAAAGGAGTTGCAGTGGTTATTCTTTCAAACATCACCTCAAAACCTGGTAAGAACAAATCAGTGGTGCTGCCATAATGTAAAAAAATTAGGCCATGCTATTCACTAAACACCCTATTGCATATTATTTACCCTAACTTTGATTCAGCTCGACTCTTTGTCAGGATGATTTGTTAGCGGCTTCAGATGAAAGTGAGCGGTTTAGCTTACTCTGGCACGCCATGCTTTGATGCAGCAGCTGACATATAGACTGTATGTGTAACATATACGGGCCTACTGCATTTAAAATTAGCCTGCACTTGCAACTTCAAATAGCAAAGATCGTAGTGACATCAATATCATCTTGAGACATTGTACATAAACACTTATCTGGTGACTTGTGTTCATTTCAGGACTGGAAAGAAACAATGCAAGAACCCGGAGTGTATTCCAAAGTTTTATTCTCTTAATGTTTTCAGTAGAAAATACATTACTTGTTTTGTGTGATAACAGTCAATATTAGTACACCAAGCCATTTAATACTGAATACTGCCTCAAACAAGGAAAGCGCTCTCATTTTTTCCAATCATGAGACTGTCAAAGTTTAACCACACAACAGTGTCAATTCACATTACACATGTTCACAAAGAGGAACAAACATTCTCTATGTGGAGTGAAGTTGAGAGTTCCTAGTGAGGCATATTTCAAAGTGCTGTGACAGAGGTATTACTGAAACTTAAATGAAACATACGGATTATCTTAAAATGCTACTTGACTCGTTGCTGATCAACATTGTATCAACAGAACGTTCACTTTGTCCCATCAACGTTCTCTTATCAAATGCACAAATCATTTTGGCTAACCCGTCCATTTTTCAAAGATATCAAGCTAAAGTTTTAATGTAAGGAAACTTAATGATCGAGTTAAAAGTTATCCTTGAATGGTGTTTTATTCCTTAAAAAAAGATAAATATCCAGACACCTAGTTAGCGCTCAAACACACCACTTTGCATAACTTGAATTCAAATCTGTGGCCAGGGCTGTTAAGGCCCTTAAAATACAGCAGACATTCTTTTCTGGAGCTTCACTGCAGCTTGCATCAAGTTGTACCCAGGTGTTATGAGCTGCAGGTGATGACCTCATTTCCTGTTTAATTCTTATGATCCTCTATCTCATTCTTTACACCTGTGCGAGAAGGTGATGGCAGCGTAAAGGTATTAAGCAATACATGTATCAAAAACACTAAAGTACTAGTTTTTCCAAGAGGGTGACACTTCGAAAGTTCATAAAAAACCTGCTGTACATTTGCTCTAACACGACATGAAATCTAATTGATTCTGAATGATCTCTATTTCAAAGCCGATAATTACACAGGTCCTGTTCCGCATTCTAGGTGAAAGTAGCAAGGCCAGGCCACGACTACAAAAATCCATTTTAACTGTAAACGTACAACGCCGACCGAGTGCGAGGGGAATGCACAACCGGTCTACACGGGCACACAGGTAGAACGAATAAGCGATTAAGTTTTTTTAAACGGTTTTCTTGAGCGAAAGTTTTAATACCGCTCCCCGTCAACTGTGGGCAAGCACATATTGAAGTCAAGGCCTGTCAGGTACACCAGAGTGAAAAGGCTGTCTCAGCACCCCAGAAAAAATGTGCTGCTGATAAAAATAAGCAGCCGTGACCACAAAAGAAATTTTGTGATTATCGTTCGGTACGCTTCGAAGGAACGGCCGGCGATGATAAAAAAAAAAAAAAACCAGGAAGTGGCTAACACAGCAGGTTGAGTTCGCAGGGAGAGGCCGAGCCGGTCCTTAATCCTTCCGTCTCACCAGAGAGTACCGTGGACTCACGAAGGCTATCGCTATTTCAATATGGCTTAGGTTTAAATCACATTCATTTGTCTACAACGTTGGCGACGATAAAATTTCAGAGAAAGCATGACTCCACCTCTCTAGCCCTGTGAGACCCCGTGTTGCAAAAATGCAACATTGCTTTTCAGGCATTCCAGAGACACCATTTTCCCCATTCGGTTCACCACTCGGTTTAGAACTACATTTCCCAGTTCCTGAGGCCCTATGCTATATTTTAGCATCATATTTGGAATGAGACATTTTCTACTGTTACTCAGAATGTCTTGAGTACACACAACATAGGCCTGAAACTATGACGATGTCTGGGTCTCACAGGGCTAGCGTTCAACACCCTGAGGTCGACTGGACCCAAGAGCAGTGTGACCCCAGTCCCCTTCTGGAGTGCAGTGGGATTCTCTGCCCGATATCGATCATCTCCAGGCTAAAGCTTTCAGAGCCTTCCGTTTCCTCATAACTCCACCAAGTTAGTCGTTTCCTCTAAAAACTGGGGAGAAAAAAAGTTTTAGGACAAGGACGCGACCGCTCTGTGTCTGGGACGAACGAGCGCCGTAAATCTCCGGGCTGATTTGCCTGCTCAGCCCTGGCCCCGCCCCTCTCACTGACTGTGCCCTAAAACTGTAATAAAATCGCGGGCAGACAGAGACATGTTTGACAGTGCTGGAGGTGGCTGCAGTTTGTGGTTTCTACACTTGGGATGTGATATTGTGCGCACTGTCTAGCTGAGTCAGCCCAGACAAGGCAAGTGGTTATTAAACAGAAAAATGGCAGCGAGATGCCCACACAGCAGATTCAATGGCCTCAAAGGGGAGCAGAGAAGAGTGGTTTCTTATCTGGTAGTAGTTTATCAGTAGTAAACAATGCGCATGTGCATTAAGCACAGGAGGAAGCAAGCTTTTGTACCTTGAGTTCTGTTGTTCCCACTCCCTGTTGTTCCTGTCCATAAAGTACAGCAGGCTTGCAGCCTTCCAGGGAGACAGTGACATTTAAATGTAAACTCTTGAGCAATGAACACACATTTTGTGTCCTCTCCGAAAAACAGCGGTCAGGAAAACCTAACCGATGCAAGTACATCTTCCAAATCCAACATAAGCGCGTCCGGCCTCGAGAACTGAGGTAAACCTTTAAACTGAAGGCTTGTAGCCACTGATATCATTAGTACACATTAGTAGCTGTGCAAACGTAATCAAACTAAGAATTATCACCGTATATCCCAGTGCAGTGCCAAAAAAGACAAACTTTCAGGTGACCGTGTCAAAGTGAGCCACAAAGTTAGCGAAACTTTAAAATAACATCACGTGAAAACAGATAAAGAGAACAGCATACAAAAAACATTTGAGTGATAGGAAACTATATACAGTAGACAAAGAAAGGAGGACAGAGCCTCCCTGGGGAATGCGAAGCCAATATTTCCACTTCTGAGCGGTGCTCCCGTTCCTTAAGAAGTGTGTCTGTCTCCGCCCACGCGGTCAAACAGCTCATGAACGGCCACACGAGGAGCACCAAACCCGTTACATCACGGAAAATATTGTTATCAAAGTGCTGATCTCAGAGAGTTACTTAACGTGCACACCATTGGTTGTTAGCAATAACTGTAATACCAATAACATGGAAGGCTATGCCCGATCTGAATTAAACCGGCTGAAAGTAAAATCTAAATATTTTTGTTAAGTACGGTGAATCAGAATGGGTTTCTGTTTAAAGCAGGGCTCCCCAAACCTGGTCCTGGAGGGCTGAAAATTGACCACTTAAAGCGGCTGGTCACGCAGTTAGCTCCTCTCACCAGGTTTCTTCAGTCTGAACTGGTTGGTAATTACAGGCTGAAAGTAAAACCCAGCTCTCCAGGACCAGGGGTGGGGTGGCCCTGGTTTAAAGTGTAAAAGGACCCTGTGTAGCCTCACGGTGTGGGAGTGACACCCCCATTCTGCCACCGGTCTTTTTGGTACGTAGCTACGGAGACTGTGCTCCAGCCCGCTAGCTGAGGCCATGGCTGCTGCTTTTCTCTCCCAGAGCAGACGTGGACTCTGGGTGCAGTCAGGTTTCTGCTGGTGGTGCCGGCAGCTCCAGGGGTTTCTGTAGGGAGGTTCTAGTGGCGGCCCGGCGACGCGACGTCACGGGAGGTAGCCGGGGGCTCCGACCCCTTCTCCGAGCTTCCGCCGTGCAGCGAGGGATTCTCATTGGCCGTGGAGGAGGGTGCGGGCAGCAAAGAAACGGACAGAACGCTACAAGCAGAGGAGACCGCTGGCTCCAATCGCTTCGAGGGGGCGGAGGCCGGGAGAGAGGCAGCCAATCGGGACGCCGACGCCGCCCTCACTCCGTCTCCCTCTTTGGCAAGGTGGGTGTGTCCAAGAACGACCTGAAAGGGAGGAGGAAGGGTGACCTCATTCGCGTGCTCGCCAGTGCGACAGGCTGTGGCCGCGTTTGGTACGCCCCGCCCGAGAGAAGCCGGCCTCCTGGCAGGTGACAGACAACGATCTCCGAACGCCCGAATAAACCCCAGAAACCAAATGGAGAAAATGAAGGGGCCTGCAGCTGAGCAGTTAAGAGGGGATTTCAAATGGCAGAGGCTAAACACCCGCCCGCTGTGAGTCATGCGGAGTAAGTTTGTTCCGAGCCGCTGCCATTAGCGCATGCTATTAATACACCGATATAACAAGCGACTGTACTGGTGCCCTTATTAAATCTGTCATTTCCACAGATCCACCTGTGAAATGCGGGCCTCCACTGAGATGTCCCAGAATTAAAGAGGAAGTCTGAGCAACGTCAGCGCAACTAATTGGGGGGTTTGGTTGACTTAGGCTACCGGGGGGGGGAGGAATTCACACAGATAGCATTTGCAGCTCTCGTTTTTAACTATCCTTTCAGTATCCTAAGTGTAAAAAGGTAAGGTTTGGTACAGCTACTCCTTCAGTCGAATCCTTCCAGGTGAACAAATAATTTATCCGCCGATTTAGCCTCCAGTCGGCCATTACTATTTAATTGCGCACACTCAAACGGCTCCAGGTTCTGAGTAATGTGCTGAATAATGTGTGCGTATGAGCGACTGCAGATTTGGGAGGAACGTAAAAACGGTGAAATGGGCTGTAAACACTAAGTGGCACTGTAATTATAAACATTAACTGCCATTTTTAAGGGCGAGGTTAACCGCGCTGCGTTCGTCCGTGCGGCAGTGGCAGCGCATCTGCACACATCTCAAGCAGAATATCAGCCTCAGTCGTGCGATTACATTCCATCTTGCGTTCGATATGTCTCCATTCAATTAACATCCCACGGCACAAAAGTGTGGTTACCTCAGTTGTGCTCCGATTGGTGGAATAAACTGCCACTCACCAGGGTACTCTGTGTAGGTGGAGAAGCAAAAAGCTGGGGAGGGACTTCTGGATTTCTTGATATCGTTTCAGGTTCTATTGGTACTGGCAGTTTTGTGTGAGATATTTTAGATACGTTTATATTGACCTGCTAGCTATAAACACCATTAAATTTGTATGCTCATATGTATAGTCTCTGGAAACATAAGCCTGCTGCAGTAAAAGCTGCTTTGTAAAAGTTACTTTAAGAGTATTTTCTTGCTTTAGACCACAAACCCCCAAATGCCTCTTCACCAAACATTGTAAAGCCAACTGCTTGTCAGAAAGTTCTGTAAGAGTCTAAAATATCCCTCATTGCACATAAACCTGTCCGGGCCAATTGAAAATCAACACTAAACCTGGAGTATTATCAAAAAGCCAGAAAGTGAATCCCTTTAACTCTTTAAGAGTGGGAGTGGTTTCAGCTCCACAGAGGGGAGCTTAAAGCACACAGGAGGCGGGGCTTGATGCGACGGGTGGGCGAATGAGCAAATGGGGCTGGCTGACCTGGAGATGTGGGCGGGCCAGGTGGAGGTGACAGGCGTGGGCTGGGCGCTGCTGGGGCTCATCAGCATGGCGCTGTAGATGTTGGAGGCCACCACCAGGATGCAGAGCAGGATGGGCCCGATGATCGCCCCCTCCAGGCCCAGGTAGTAGGCGCCTCCGGCCACCGCCAGGCCCGTCAGGTAAGGGT